>VBVR01005258.1:0-12469 GCA_011638315.1 Tetramorium parvispinum | reverse complement strand
CAATATATTATACATTATATTTTAATTTTATTTATATTAAAATGAGGCTAAAATTTTCTTACATGCATTCCTATCTAGGTAATTTTCTTAATGTATTTTACTTTTGAATGATGCATTTTGTTCTTACTCTTAGTATTTTCTCAAAAGATGTAACAAAGAAATATTTTTATATAATAGTTAACAAAAAAAGAATAACAGGTAACAAAAATAGCAAATAATTTTAGTAGGTTTAATTTTTTACTTTGACTTTCATGTTCACTATATTTATGATGACTTGATAGCTTAAGATTAAGCTATCTAGCTCTTCGTAGCGTTTTAATGGCTGGAGTAAAAATTATTTTTTCAAAGTATAAGCAAAAAATAGTAAATAATTTTCATATAAAGGTTTAATGTTTTTATAATTTAATTTAGACAGCTTAATATATCTGTAAAAAATAATTTTTCTTGTACAGATGGAATCGCGTAAACGAAAATATTGTTTGTAGCCGACAACGACGTCGACGAATCGTTCAAATCGTTCAACAGTGGAAACAGCAATCTGAATCCACTAATTCATCAATTGATGTATTCTCTACACAAAATTTGATTCCCGATTTGTTACCTCATCCACAAAACACTAAAATAGCAAATTCAAATAATTTGCCTAATACTTTAATTTCGTCGGACGAAAGCTGTATTTCTGTAGCTAAATCTGTTCAAATGGACATTTATCCAAGTAGCGATGAAAATATAAATATTTTCAAACCTATCATATTATCAAAACATAAGCTCCTTTGCTGAAGTGATAGATGAGACAGACAGTTTTCAAACTGTCGATAGACAGACAGATAGATAGTTCTCAAAGTATGGATTACATTAGGACAAAACTGGCAGAATGGGCTGTTGCTGAAAAAATTTCGCATAACAGTTTGAAAAAATTGCTTGCCTTATTAAAATTAATCCCAAACCTATCCGCAGTGTTACCATGTGATCCTCGTATCTTACTGCAGACTGCAAAGCAGACCGATATTCGAAAGTTTTTCCAAGAGAGTACCACCATTTCGGGCTTGCTTTAAATATTCGTGACTCTTGCAATAGAATTGGAAATTTAAATATTGACGAAATAGCTATTGCAATAAATATTGATGCCCTTATTTAATTCTTCTACGGCAGTGCTTTGGCCCATTCTGGGAAATATTATACCTTACAAAGAAGTTTTTATGATCGGAGTATATTATGAACACGAAAAACCTCAAGATGCTAATATTTATTTAGACCAATTTGTCCAAGAGGCTATTGAGTTGTGCGAAAATGGCATTATTATTGGGGAAAATCTGTACAAATTTTCGATTCGATATATCATTTGAGATGCTCCTGTAAAATCGTTTATTATATTATGCGTAAAAGGTTTTTCTGGATTTAATAGCTGCACAAAATGTGTGACAAAAGGAAAAATAAAAAAATTGGAGATCATTTCCCAAATTGAATGCCAAAAGACGAACGGATCAAGATTTTTTGGAATATTGTGATAAGAAATACCATGAAAAGAGGACGATTCTCGATTCTATACCAGGACTGGGATTGGTATCTAATGTAACTTCAGATTACGTCTGTCTCGTCTGGATGGATAATAAGTGTAGTCGCATTTCTTGCGTCATCCAGAACAGGCCAATTTAAAGAAAAAATTTCGCGCCGCGCTGCGTTGCGCCGCGTGCCACCGTCGCACATGCGCCTTCCTAGATCTTCATTGTTTTCCTGTCGCACGAGTTAATAACAGGTTTTATATATCATGGGTAAATCGTCGCGCAAATCGAGGAAGAGAAAGAGGTTATTATCGAGAAGTTATTACCGAGGAGCGATCGTCTGTCGGAGATCGAGGCGAGACTGCTAGCCCGCCTTATTGAGGTAGCACGTGAGAAGGTTAAGGGCTCGCGGTCCCCTCCTCCATCGTTGTCGGTAGCTTCTTCTCCGGCTCAGGTAACTGACCGGGAACTGCTAATCGATCCCGTAGTGATCGATTCCGATAGAGAAGTGGTTTTTACGCAGGCGAATCTCGCTTCCAGCAGGTCCCTGGTAGCGTCCGCAGTGCAGATAGGCACGGAAGTGCAACTTCCAGTGTGCACGATCTTACCGGTTCTGTATTTACACAATATAGACGGGGAGCTCGACACAACTTTGTCTTGACGAGACATTTGCTTTTCCAGCTGTGGCAGTAGACGTCACCTCCCTTAGACCAGGGCCAGCGAAAGCAATAAGTCTTTCATTAGATCCACCCGACACTATTTCTGCTGAGGGGCCTCCCGATGCTTTCACAAGGGAGCTGTTCGGTTCGGTACTAGAGGAAGTAAAGGCGGTGTCATGGAACTCAGTCACCTAAGCCTGATGCGGTATCACTCGCGAGGGCCTCCCTCTCGATCTCAGGGACCCTCTCCTCAAGAAATATATGCCCGTTGAGGCAAAAGCTTTTCTCAAAGCCTCGAAATTGAACCCCGAGTTCAAATCGGCTCTCAAGGGCAACTCGGTGGTCAGCAGAGACGAATTTCGGGCCAATTACCAGGACCAAGCAGGCATTCCCTTTTTTTTTTGTTTTCCCAAGCGGAGGAGATGGGAATGCTTTATGCAGACCCCTTTCGGGGTACTGTGGGACTGCCGGTCTACAGGACCAGCAGTCCACACTAAACCCACCCCCTATTAGGACCCACGTTCCGCAACAGGGGTGCCCCTGGAACCGCCAGAAGCATGCATCGGGAGCACCCCAAGACGACCGGTGATTCGGTCCCCTCTAATTCCTCAAATAGGACCTAATGGTCCTAAAGGTCACGCACGATATCCTCAAAGCAGGCATTCCCTTGTGCGCTTTAGGCGAGGCGATTTCAGACTTTCTCAAGCCTGAAATTCAACAGTCATCCGCTGAGGCTCGTGCGGTTGTCAAAGTCAACGAGGGCGCCAAGATCTTAGATTAGATCATTTTTACCGCTTATCCCTCTCCAGAAGAGCTCAGATTAAGCCATCGCTTAACTTCCTAACGAATAATACGGCTGATGCTATTCCACCCCATGATTTCCTATTTGATGCGGCATTTGGTGAAGAATTAAAGAAAGCATCTACCATGGAGAAGTCTTCCAAGAGTATTGCTAAAACTTCGTTGGTGGTTTCGAAGAACACGCATCAGCCTATTAAACAACCAGCACAGGTGACGCCTTCCAGGTCGGGAAACCCCCGCGTCCTTGCAACGAACAGAAAACCATTGACGACATTCAGGGCAGGGACGTCGAGGTATGCGAGCAGCAGTCGCTAGTCATTCTATCGGCACAGGTCCCGTTCAAGGAGGCGCTCAGATAGGGATTGCGGGCCCCCTTTCGAATGGTGTGCCACCTTGACGCGGTGGAAGGGCCCACCCGCCACTTGGCCGGCGGGTGCTAAGAGCACACCCACGGGCGCGACAGCGCATCTACCGGGATGCGCTGACATCCGGGCGTAAAAGACGCACTCGCCGGAGTGCGGATGGTGCTTTCGGGGACGACGGGGCTGCCCTAGTTACGCATGTCTGCTGTCACGGTCCGAAGCTTGGTAACCGCCATCAGTAGGATCGGGATAGAAATACCCTTAAGCAGTAGTATGGCCTGGGCCGGGAGCGGAGTCCGGGATTCACGGGAGACACGCGGCGCGGTGCATTTGGCGCAGCATCGAGGTCCCGGTTCCCTCGATGCGGGCTGACCGGAGAAGGAGGGATGCCTAGGTTTGGGATGAGCGCCTCCTCTCTTGTCCAACGGAGAGGCAGTGCTTTCTCCGCGAGGCTGCTCCCCTAGGGACAGTGAGCCAGGTGGGCTCCTCCCCTGTGGGCGTGCAGCCCGGAGAAGGGCTCGGGGTGAGGCAGCGGCCTTCGGCCATATAGGCGTCCGCCTAGTAGGGGTCTGCATCACCCCACTATAAAAATCGGATGACAGCTCTTCAATAGTTTTTAAGTGCGACCACGTGGTCGTTGCGGATTTATTCTTCGGAACCAATCGCCCCCCTGTTGGACCTCTGGAGAGGACAAGGATGGAGGTCTCGGAGGCCAATTTTCTTTTTTCCCTTTCGATGGTAGCCCACCTTGGCGCGGTGGAAGGGCTCACCCGTTGCGTGCAACGGGTGCTAAGAGGCTACCGGACCTCCCTGGAAGGAGATACTTGGCATTCGGCGTGTCGTTAGAGATTTTACCTCACTGCCGATAGGGGATGGCAACCTGATTCGCTCCCTTGAGTGGGGGTACTGCCCGGTGACACGGCACCGACAGGGGGAGGTTTACTCCCCGCCCGTGGCCTGGCGTTGGGCCTCTTGTGGGGACGCTCCTCCGTCGGCGCGGACTTAGGTTCGGCCGGAGGGGTGACCCCGGTGTGGTGCTTCGTGGGGGGATGGGAGGATGGGGGGAGCTCTGACTCCCCTCTGAACCCCAGTTGGGGGAGCTGCCGGTGCAGGCCGGAGCTCCCTCTCCGCGGGACGCCCGTCGGGGCCGCTCGGAAGTATTACGAGGCAGGGCTCGGCGGGTGGGGCCGTCAGGGCCGCCGGGACGTTTTCCCGGGCGGGGCCTGGCGGCCGGTGGAGTGCCCGGCCTGCAGTACGCGGTGGCCCTTCTCCTGTGGAGGGGGTCCCGTCCCTGTATGGCCGGGCAGTGACAATGTAGAGACGCCCGTCCGGGCCGCTCGGACTTATTCCGAGGTCGGGGCCGGACGGGTGGGACCGCTGGAGCCGCCGGAACGTATTTCCGGGTCTGGGTCCAGCGGCCAGTGTGTGGTTCTTTGAGGGCCCCCTCCTTTTAAAAATAAATATGAATATGAATAAGAAAGAGGAAATAGCCGTACTGGAGCAGGGGGACCGGACCCCCAGTTCCCGGCACGGGGCTGTTGCCGTCCCAGGCAGCCCGGCGTCGTCATCGAACGATGGGCGATCCACGACCTGCACCGCAGGGGTCGTGGTGGACAGAGCGCCTGCGAAGACTATTGGGGAAACTTCCCCAGCTGATGGTAAGGCGAGCGGTGCGACGGTTGGTAGCCCTGGACCAGCCTGTTCGAAGAAGAAGACGACTCCTCCAGGATCAAGGAGGAATTCTACTTCGAGCACTTGCTCGGCTAAGAGTGAAGTCTCTCGAGCAATCGAGGAAGCCTATAGAGTCAGGAAGCAATTAGAGGAAAAGTCGATGAGATTCCTGAACAAACCCAAACCGATGTACGATCCCGCCGAGTTCGAGGGAGAGATATCGGCGGGGGAACATAGCGAGGCGGAATCAATGGGGTCCAGAGACTCAGTGACTATGAGTGAGGATGGCAGGTGTATTGGAGCCCCCTGCCAACACAGGGAAAGAAAGAGAGGAAAACCCTTAATATCGGAGGAATATGCCCTATTAGCAGCTAAAAAGAAGGCGTACACGACCTTAGGAAAGAGGAGGAGCTATCTTACGTCAAAAAACTGAAAGAGAAGTCCTCGGTATTAAGTAAAAGAGACCGAATCCTGGTCTTTGACCTAGAAAATAAGATAGATGAATTCAAGCAGACACCCACGGCTGACGTGTCCAATCTGATGAGAACAGTATCAGATGAGGTGTTAAATGTGACCAAAAATAGTAAAAATTTAACGGGCACCTACGTTAAACTATTGAAACAGGCTGCGGTGACCAACGCAGCGGGCGCAGAAGTCCTCTGCAATAGAGTGGACAATATTAAGGACGATGATGCCCTAAGGCAGATTCGACAGTTAAAGGAAAAGCTGGAAATGGCTGAAAAAGAGGCGAAAGCAGCCAGGGAGGAAACTAAGGAGGTGAAAGAGCAATGGAAGAAGCTTCGTCTCGAGCTAAAGGATCTCAGAGAGACCAAAAATGAAAGTGACAAAAGGAGAGTCTTGAGTGATTCCCCCTCCCCAGTGCCAGTAAAAGACTGGTCTGAGGGCGTCCACGAGTGGACGAAAGAAGACCCCATACCGATGGAGGTGACAACAAACCTCGATACAAATAAGAAGGAATCTGAAAGGATCCCAGACATTATAACGCTGGAGCCTCCCAAGAAATTTCAAAAGGTGGTGCTTCCACCTAAGGAGAAGACCTCCTGCGATCAGGCCACCGTTACAAGGAAAGCCGAAGATCCTCGAAGATGCTCCTCTAGTAGAACATAGGGTCTTCCTAAAAAAGGAAAAGGGGAAGACAGAAAAAGGGACGGGAAAAAAGAATCCCAAAACCCCTAGCGGCATAAACGAGACTGTAGGGATTCAAGGAATCATGGCGCAGTTGGCCCCATTATTGGACCAGTGGCTACGTCAAAACCTGGGCCTATTAGGCGTTAATAGACACGAAGAAATGGACGTGGATGAAGAAATCACGAGTAATCCGAAGCCAAAAGCCAACACTGAGAACAGTGGCCCCCTGAAAGGTCCAAAAAGGGATCAAACGAATGAAACGACGAGGGCACCTTTGCACAAATCGGATAAAGTTTCTCAAAATACCGACAAATGGAGCAAAGTTATTGGTAAAAAAGAGAAGCGAAATAAGAAGAAGGAAGTTAAGAAGACAGTTGGGAATGATGCTCCACAATCGACCAGGCAACTGAGTGCACAAGCACCACGACAAGGAGGTAATAGCAATAACAAAAATGCTATAAATAGCCAGAATACGGACAAGAAAAGAAAACCGCCACGTAGTGCGGCGGTGACGTTAACATGCCCACCTGGGCAATATACGTCCATAATGAGGCTAGCGAGAGATAATATAAAAATAGAAGATCTAGGAATTAAGTCGCTCTGACCAAAAAGAGCGGCCACAGGGGCTTTAGTGCTAGAAATCCCGGGTCCAGAGGGAGCCAAAAAAGCTGATGCCCTAAAAGAAAAGTTGGAAGAAGTACTCAAGAACTCTGAGGGGGTGAAGATATCAAGACCGACAAAAAGAGCAGATATCCGTATAAAGGATAATTGATCCGACGGATAGAATAGAAATAGCAGAGGCCATAGCAGAAGCAGGCAGCTGCAAGGTCGAGGATGTCAAGATCGGTGGATCCAGGAAGACAGCGAATGGGCTGAGCATTGTGTGGGCCCAATGCCCATTGGTTTCGGCCAATAAATTAGTGGCCTTAGGTAAGATATGCATCGGGTGGACCGAGTCCAGGATCGAGATATTGCCTCCTAGACAACTCAGATGCTATAGATGTATGGAGGTCGGCCACGTGCAGGTAAACTGCAAGTCGGCCGAGGATAGGAGCGGACTTTGCTACCGCTGCAGTAAGCCGGGGCATGTGGCGCGCGATTGTGCTGAGAACCCATACTGCGCCATATGCTTTGCGGCGGGTAGAAGCTCGTCCCACCGAATGGGAGGGAACGAATGCAAGACGCCTAGTCGAAATGCCCTTAGAGAAGGGAAAAAGGAGAAGGGTATACAAGAGTTACCCAAAAGAAAGGAGACCGGACCCGCGGTGGGCTATCCTCAGAAGGATCAACCCCCGTCCCTGTACGGTCGGGCAGGGAGGAAGAGATGGGAATGGAAGTAGAGGTAATGCCTCCTTCCCCTCTGGAGCAGAAAACGCCTAGAACAGGAGGAAGAGGCAAGGAGGAGCCTGGGCCTAGTGGGCACATTCACTCGTAGGCGGTTGATATACCTGGCGAACCTCAATCACGCTCGGCAAGCACAGGATCTGTTCCTCCACTTCTTGGCCGAATGTGATGGGGATAACGCAGTTATCACAGAGCCATACAGAGTCCCGGATAACAACCAACAGTGGGTAAGTTCCGTGGACCAGACTGTGGCTATTACATGGCGAAGATCAACAAACCCCCTGCCGAGTTCGCTCGTCAGCATCGGAGATGGGTGCGTGTTAGTAAAATGGGGTGACATGTATATCCTGGGGATATACATGTCTCCCAGATGGAGTCTAGCAGAGGCGGAAACGAGACTGGACGAGATGTCACGGTTAGTGAGGCCCCACTTGTCATCCCCTCTAATGATACTAGATGATTTTAACGCCCATTCGACCGTTTGGGGTTGTAGGCGGAAAAATGCGAGAGGCCGATTGGTCGAGGATTGGATGTGTACCCTTGGGTTAATACTGATCAACAAGGGAAACGTGAGCACGTGTGTCAAACCACGGGGGGAATCGGTGGTAGACTTGACGTGGGCTTCCTCTAGCGCGATGAACATGATTCAGGAGTGGAAAATTCTTCAAGAAGAGGAATCCCTCTCCGATCATGCGTATATTGAGATAATGGTCGATATGGCACACTCATCAAGGAGGAGTGACATCTCTCAGAAAAGATGGGCGTTGGCCCAATTAGACGAGGATCGGTTGACGGCAGCTCTTTTGGTTGAAATCTGGGGACGATCGGGGGAAGAGGAAAACTTACAAGATTTGGATGCCGCGGTGGAGCAACTCAAGGACACAGTGTCGAGAGCTTGCGACAACGCGGCTCCTAAGAGCAGACCTCGTCCCAAGCGTGCGGCCCATTGGTGGTCTGAAGAGATAGGAGAACTAAGAAGAACAGCAATCTCCAAATGAAGGAAATGGACAAAAGAAGATACCCGGCTCAAGAAGTAGAAAGCAGAGAGACATACAAGGAGGCCAAGCGGGCCCTCTGCATGGCGATAAATAAAGCGAAGGCCAAAGGGTGGTCGAAACTATTATCGGAGCTAGACCAGAACCCGTGGGGTCTGGCATACAAAATAGTAAGAAACAAGCTCCGAAGGTGGACATCCCCCTACAAGGAAACGCTAGAACCAAGTTTCCTGGAGAAGATGATTGGGACTCTCTTCCCTCCTAATAGAGATGAGAGGGGAGAATCACGGTACCGAATGACGCAATGGAAGGATGACTGGGAGATAACAGAAATGGAACTCTTCCAGGCCATCCAGAAAATGAACGCCAGGCACACAGCTCCAGGCCCCGATGGATTGTCGGGGAAAGTAATAACGCTGGCTACTCAGATGATCGGGGGCAGACTTAGGAGACTGCTCACCGAGTGCCTAAAAAGGGGCAAATTTCCCAATGCGTGGAAACAAACTAACTTGGTGCTTCTAAAGAAAGAAGGCAAACAGCTGGACTCTCCAGCAGCTTACCGACCTATATGTCTTCTAGACGAACTTGGAAAGCTGCTGGAGAGGGTGATCGCTCGCAGGGTGCAGGATCACCTAGAGAAGGAAGGTCCAAACCTTCATCCGAGACAATTCGGCTTTAGACGCATGAGGGCGACAGACGCAATCCTCTGTGTAAAGAGCTTCACGAAGGAGGCAGTCAGCCGGGGAGACGTAGTTGTCGCAATATCGCTGGATATAGTGAATGCGTTCAATACCTGGAGTAGATATTGGAGGCGCTGGAACTGCACAGGATTCCGGAATACCTAGGGGCTATACTGGAAGATTACTTTAGAGGCCGTCGACTAGGATACAGGGACCGGCACGGTGAGAGTCATTCAAGAATCGTGGAGAAAGGGGTACTGCAGGGGTTGGTATTGGGGCCGACACTCTGGAACATTGGGTATAACCGAGTGTTATCGTCGGTGGTTCTCCCAGTGGGATGCGTGTCCATCTGCTATGCAGATGACACTATAGTGTTGGCGTCCGGGGAGAGTTGGCAGGAAGCAAGGTCTAGAGCCAACGAGGCCCTGAGCAGGGTGGTAAGGACAATAAAAGCCCTGGGCCTCGAGATAGCACCCTCAAAAACGGAGGCAATTGTGTTCGAAGACGGCAAAAGTATGCTGCCTCCCTGGATAGAAGTCAATGTGGGAGGTACCAGCGTGGAAATAAGCCCTAGTATGAAATACCTGGGTATTATACTAGATGGGAGGTGGAGCTTCAAGCCTCACTTCGAAAGAATGATCCCACGACTGTTGATGATCGTGGGACAATGTAGCAGGACGATGTCCAATATCGGGGGACCTGGGGGCAAAGCGCGGAGGCTTTGTTCAACCGTCGTGCATTCAATTGCTCTATATGGCGCCCCCGTGTGGGCGGAGGAAGCAAAGACCTCAAGGAGTATACGCACGATACTCCGCAGAGTTCAGCGTAGAATGGTGATAAGGGCCATCCGAGGATACCGGACGATTTCATTCGTGGGGTCTTCGCTGCTAGCGGGTTTTCCGCCTCTGGAACTGGTAGCGGAAATGCAGACGGACATATTTAGACGGGTGAGAAATCTACAGGCCCAGGGTCTAGATAACAGACCAGGAATCGTGCAGCGAATTAAGTCGCTGGCTAGAGACTGCCTAATGATAGAATGGAAGAGGTGGTTATTGAACCCCTCATTGACAGGTGTACGAGTGACCGAGGCAATTTATCCTCGATTAAAAGAATGGACGCTAAGACGTTGGGGATTCCTGACATACAGGATAACCCAAATAATGACATGGATGCGACAGGACATGGGTGCTTCGGGGAATATCTCCACCGAATTGGGAGAGAACTTTCCTCGAAGTGCCACCACTGTGACGGACTAAATGATACAGCTCAGCATACGCTGGATGAATGTACGGCATGGGACGCGGAGAGGCAAGCGCTAACTGTAGTGTTGGGAAGAGATTTGTCACTTCCAACGGTAGTGGAGCGCATCCTGCACACAGAGGAAGCATGGATGGCCTTTGCGACCTTCTGTGAGGCGGTGCTTAAAAGAAAGGAGGCCGCCGAGCGTAAAAGAAGGGGAGAGGCCCCCAGACAGACCGCCAGAAATGGCGAGAGAGGTGGTAGAAGACCACAAGTAAGACGCCGGAGTGCGGCGCATTTGAGGGATTGAGAGTTCATTGGTCTGGGGGGGGGATATTTATGGGATTCAGGCTTCGGCCTGTTTCCCCCCCCAGCCAAACTCCCAATAAGATATAACGATGCCAACAAGAAGGAGGAAGGCGGAGGAAGTGGCGACTCCTCCGCCTTATAAGAGTAGTTCGCGTTAATAGCGTTGGTGCGTGGGTGTCCCGGAAATATTGCAGATGCGGTTCTCGGGACACCCACACTCGCGCGAAGGAGGTCACCCGGAGGTGGTTTAGTGGCGTATACCCTGACATGCACAACCGGGGAGAGGGATTAGCCCTCTCCAACGGGTCAGGGGAGTCCCACACACCCTCGCGAAGTTACCGGCGAGGGGTTTGTGCATAAAGCATTCCACTTCCGTCATAAAAAAAGGGATTGCGGTCCGCCTCTCTAATTTTCTCCCTCAGTGGAGACAGATTACCACTGATGCGGTGGTCCTGCAGGCTATCTCGGGTTATAAGCTACCCTTCAGTCAGCACCCTCCTCGTCAGATTAAGAAACTTCCCGTTTTTTTTTTTGACAGATTTGGAACACAGGTCTGCCACTAAGAGATTAGCAGACTTTGTGATATCAGGGCGATTGAACGCGTTCGAGATTCCGAAGATCAATTTCTGTCTTCTTATTTTGCCATCCAGAAGTTGTCATTTATCCTGAATCTGAAGTTACTCAATAACTTCATCGTCGCTCCCCACTTTAAAATGGAAGATTGGAAGACTATGGTTCAGCTTCTATCACCGGGAGATTTTCTAGCCTTTATAGATCTAGAGGATGCTTACCTGTTTCTGTCGATTTATCGAGATGATAGGAAGTTTCTCTGTTTTTGATTCAAAAATCAGACTTTTCAATTTAGAGCCCTTCCTTTCGGTCTTGCTTCCGCACCGTATATTTTTACTAAAGTTTTAAACCCAGTAGTTTATTATTTTAGAGAAAAGAGTTTTTTGTCAGTCGTTTATTTGGATTATTTTTTACTCATTGCTTCTTCCCGCGAGCAAGCGTCAGAGAACGTCTCCGCAACTTCAAATTTTCTATCTTCGTTAGGTTTTATTATCAATAAACGCAAGAACGTACTTTCTCCTTCAAGATCGTGTCGCTTTTTAAACTTTAATTTTGATACGGATTGTTTTGCGATTTCTATTCCTGTCGGCAAAAGGAAGAAACTTCTTCACAGGACAATGGATATTTTAGAAAAAAAAATCATGCAAGATCCGAGCTTTGGCAAGCCTTATCGGCTCCTTGATATCAGTATGTCCTACTGTCCAATACGGGATTTTACATACTAAATCCCCAGAGAGAGAGAGAAAAGTTCTCAGCGACGGAGGAAAATTTTGAGGCCAGGATGGTCCTTCCCTCCTCGATTCACGAGGATTTGTTATGGTGGAAGTCCGTGTTCGCGGACAGGTCTCAGCATAACGCAATTAGATCAGGTCGCTTGAGATTTTTTCAGATGCCTCACTATCAGACTGGGGGACTGCCTGTAACGATAATCGGACGCATAATTTCTGGTGAGAGGACGAAAAACGCAACCACATCAATTATTTGGAACCGTTGGCTGTCTTCCATGCTCTCAGATGTTTTGCTTCCCATTTGGAGAATTGTAATATCCTATTAAGAGTGGGCAATACTACTGCCTTGTCCTACGTTAATCGAATGGGATCTGTTGAGGTGTGAGCTCTTTCTTCCTTCGCGCCTTAGCATCTTTTCTACAGCGCCATCCTCCCTACACACACACACACACACACACAC
>VBVR01005257.1:0-12504 GCA_011638315.1 Tetramorium parvispinum | reverse complement strand
GTGGCGGCTGATGATGCTGCGGGTGATGGTGAGGATGCTGTTGTGGTGGCTGCTGCTCGTGATAGGGAACCGCGGCCGAGAACTCGGTCGGGTAATGAGGAGTGCAAGAATATACCGGGTTGTCATAGCAGTCATCGTCCATTTTAATACCGAGGCCCTGGAGCTCCTGCCTGGAGTATCGCTGCACCGTGTAGGTCTCCTGGAAGCTCGGCAATGGCGTAGGACTGCAAACGAAAATGCATAACATTTTATATGAGCTTCCAAAAGCTCTGTTGTCAAAAAACCTTGATGATTTAATTATAAAATTGATAATAATGTAATTTCTTTGTGCTACTTGAGAAAGTAACTCTTGATAAGAAGTTATAATCGTCAATGTTAAAATGAGAAGTTTAGAGATAATTTGCATACCTAAGAGAATCAGCTTGGAGGTCTTCGGGAAGGGGTGGTGGTGGTGGTGGCGGTTGCGATGGCTGCTGATGGTGAACACTTTGCTGAGACTGAGCAGAGTCGTCGACCGGAGGCACGCCCTGCGGATTCCCGAGCTGCAGTTCCGGAAAGGGATCCAATTCCTCGGGCAAGCTTCCGGCATCCGTAGCGTCCGGATAGGGGCTATTCAGGAACTCCCCGAAATTGCCAAAGGGACTCTGCAATGAAAAATTACGATCACATTTATAAGCGATATCATCAGCAGGAATATAAAAATTTGATATAAAACATATAATACATAATGCATGTATTATATACATGTTATAAAGTAGCAATTTTATCCAGTTATTAAGGAAATAGAAAGTAACTGTTCATAATAACAATAATTTATAACATTAATTTCATAAAAATATTTAAACAATAACTTATAATACTGAGAAATAAGAATTTACATAATTCATAACATAATGATCCTTGAAAATTTCTTGAAAATTTATATCATAAACTTTAATATAATATAGACTCAAAATAAATAGAAAACCGGGAAAGTAAATAATAAAATAAAAAGAAACAAAAAAAAAGAAATAAAAAAAAATACCTGCGTCGCATGAATGACGTGAGCCAATTTGAACACCATACCGACATGGACTTTGCGAATCTTTTATTTTCTAATTACATACCAAATAAACGAGACTCGACTATTAACTTTAAACACTGTTTTAAATGATGTTTTTCTTTGGCGAATCCGTCACCGTCTCCGGAGAGCCGTGCGAGCGGCAAATCGAAGCACCCAACTGCAAGGCGGAAACATTGTTCGACCACAATTGCGAGCCGCAGCGTCGAGACATCGATGTACAATCGAGGTGCGCAGTGAGGATGTTCGAGAGAGGATTGGACAAGCCAAGCTCGTATCGCGTGTTGTCTATAAGTAACGCTCGATAGAGGTTTAGAGCCTCTCTCTCTCTCTCTCTCTCCCTCCTTGCTCCTCTCTCATTCCCCGACCCACTTCAATCATTGATAGTCGATAGTCGATGGGCGGTAAAACACTATACTAGTTCGCAATTAAATATTCGTGCGGCAGTAGGATAATAATAAACGACAATCCTTATCGATACACTTCATAGATCAACACGACGAGAAATTATGTACAATGAGATACTCTAATGAATTACTCAATCGGCCGTAAAATTTTTAAATCGCAGACAACTTTCAAAATTAACGACGGAGATATATCACATCGCAATGCTCGAAGCGATTTGTGTATTCATAATACTGCTTTTCTTTCCGCTTACGAAATAGATTCGCTATATTTCGCAAAACTAATGCATTCTCTATTATATTTACAAAAATAAGAATATAATGAAAATCAAACAGTTCCATAAAAAATGTTTATTCAACATTTGCAATTTAGTTTGGAAGGAAAAAAAATATTCAAATATCATTTATACAATATTCGCAAATGGCACGTTATTTTATCGACATTCGAAATAATAACAATTCTTTTTCTCAATGGCCAAAATATAACTAAAAGAAATTCATATCGTCATTTTTGCGATCTGAAAATTAAAAAAAGTATCTATTCTAAAATCTGTGAGAACGAAAAATGAAAATACAATAAGACATCCTATGGCAAAGAGTGAAGAAGCATCATGAGGAGAAGGACGGGGATGGCAAAAGAGGGTGGATATTCAATTTGCAAGTGCCGGTTCCGCTTCGAGCTGACATTTCGCTCATCGCTCCCTCGAGGACCGGCGATCGAAGCCTCGTCCTTCCAGACCGTGAATAAATGGCCTGCTAAACGGCATCCTAAAAGCACCCCACCTCCTTTAGCTCCTCTATTTTCTCTCACTAAATTGTCGAGACAACCTCTTATTGCCCCGCTAATTCCGCGGCACATTCTCATTTTAGCGATTAATTGACCACAACGTCGCTTCATCCACCGCGGAAAGAAAGTCGAACCCGAGAGGAGAAATACGTGAGAAAAGAAAGAAAAAAAAAGGAGAAACAGGTAGAACGGCATCCAGGTATGTGGAATGCAGATTGTGCGTGATATGTGCAGATGACGATCGCAGGAATGTGAGAGTCTCATTACCGGATCAAATCCGGAACCATCGTGGAATCCAAGAGGTTGATAAGAATTGGATTTAAAAAAATCAGATCACGACACGATAATTTCAAACTGGTCGCGCAAAAGCAACCTTATCGGTGGGAAAAAGTGGGTAGCAATATTTCAATGATAACATACGGTTAACGCGGTTTTCGCGGTTGTTAAGCGTAACGCTACTTTGCGTGTTTGCTGTGATAAGGAAGATCACATGATAAAGAGTGATGTAAAAAGAGGAAAATGGTCTACCGTTATACATATAGAATGTTGCACAGAAAGGAAAAAGATTCTGAAAATCTCCAAAGTTTTAAAAGCTAATACTGATAGTACTGATAAATCTTAGAGCTTGAATTTTTAAATAATTTTTAGGAATGTTTCTTCGAAATTAATTAGTTCCATTGAATTACATTAAATAATTTTTAATTATTTAATATCGAAACTTATATAATTCTATAAATTATATAACTCGACCGAAAAAGTATATGGCACAGTAATAAAAATGCATTTTTAAATCAACTACTGTAGTTTACTTGATCTTGCGCGTCACGATATTGTCGGATTTACGTTCTTTGAGGAATATTACATATTCATATGTCTCATATTTCTCTTCTTGGAATTATTTATGAGAGGTGAGATGAGATGAGATATGAGCGTTTACATGGACGAATATTATTACGTAAAATTGCAACTTATGTTGCATCACGTAGACATGCAAGCGTGAGGGTTTTAACCGATCCGTTCAATCGACTACAGTTACGACTACAAGACTACAAGACGAGTACGGACATTTCAGAATTTCGAATTTGTGATTAAGTTTCACTTTATCAATTTTATTTGTCACACATAAAATAATCGCTGATCTTCATTTTTTTCTTACTTTCTTCAATATCTTCGAAATCCAATTTTAATGAATTCAATTTCGAATTTAATTGTTTCGAATTGGAAACCTGAAAGTAGAGTGCACCATGAAGCAAAGAAATGAAGCTCACCTGTGTCTGCAAAAGTAGCATGCTTGATGCCACTGTGAGGGCGGTCGTAGTCGTGGTGATGGACGATTGATTAGTGCAGGCGAGAACCGGAACGGTAGCGGTCGCTTGACGCTGCTGCTGTCGTTGGCGATGTAGTTGTTGCTGCTGCTGTTGCTGCTGCTGTTCTACCTCGCTACGAGTAACAGCCACCGCACGCTGGCTACCGTTGCTGTTGTCGCTGTCGCCGTTCGGCGAATGCAATTGCCCTGCAACACCCAAATGGGGATTCTCGGTTAGTATTTTTTACATTACGCAATCAATATCGTTTTCAAAATAAAGAAGAAAAATTCTGATAAACATGTAAGACGAATAATGATAGATGTAAAAATAGAAGATATTTTGAGAAAGAATTGGGAACGATATTATTGAAGGTTGTTATTCCATTTAATATTAGCGTAATGAAATAAGACTTTATTAAAAGTCCAATTTTGCCAATTATTATTATTATTAATATTTAGTATTTATTCGACATTTTTTATAACTTCATCTAAATATACGTGAAATGCAAGATATGCAATGTATGTATAATGCATGTTTCTTCAATAAAGGACTTCAAACACCGGTTGATAAATAATACGCATGCTATCGTTAAATGTTAGCAAATATGAAGTATAGACTAACATTATTCATTATGCCTTATAAGAGACAAAAATGGATCGCAACCTCATTTCTCGGTGCGAGAAAACTTTCTCAAATGTCAATTTCAAATGATACACCGCGAAACACTTTTTCTATCGCAAGAACGCGGTTAATATTGATGTTTAGCATTCTATGCAGCATACTGCACTTCCGGTGCGCGATACAAGAACGATGCATTAAGTACAACTCGGTCACTCTACGACGTTTAAATCTCCGCATGCTTTGATGAAATCGATTCCGAATATTATTATAAAACGAGAAAGATATCCTTTACAAGATGGCACACAATTCGTAAAGCATTCTTCTCTCAATTTTATGTTTTACAATCTTTTTTAAAATACTGATGTGTATATATATCTTTTTATATCAACGTGACAAAACTAAGCACAACGTTTATACTTCAAACATATAATTTTTTAGTCTGTATCAAGACACAAATTCACTTTCAAATCTTTGAAAGAAATTGAAATGTTTGAAGAATACGTACAGTATCTACGATACTGCGAATATCCATCATCCATGGTGATCATGTCTACAGATTACTGCGACTTAGAAAATTATACTATTACGGCGAAGAATATATTCGTTATTTCTATTAGCTCTTCTAAACTTTAGCAACCAATCAAAGCAAGCTTAACGGCAGCACATCAACGAGAGGAATTTTCGAAATTATTTTCACTACATTCGCACGATCAAGAAATTTGCAGTGGATCTTATTAATCGGTGAATTCCCGTCGTCGACTGAGCACTTGAACGTCGTCGAGACATCCTATATAGGGTGGTCTCGAACACCCCGGGGAGACATGAAATCATTGGCATTTAAAATACTACAACCCCATTCTATACAAACAACCACGCGCCCTACCTCCCTTCCCGATTATTATTACGCGATATTATCCCCTGACGACCAAGCGATAGACAGTCTCATACTAGCAACCACGTTCTTTTGTAATAGAACATCGATAAGTAGACCCTACAGCTTTCTCCGCATAATTAATAGTAATTAAAAAATCTCTAGTAATTAGCAATTCTATGAATCTCTTAGAAATTTTGCAATTATAATTCAATTTAGATTTCTGAAAAATATCGTTAAAAAACCAATTTCCCTAATTATGAAATGTAATTCCTGAAATTCAATTTTAATTATAAAAATGTATTATAACAAAATAATATAAAAAATTTTATTAGAATGATAAATAATCTCATACTAACACATCTGATCAATCTGAAAAAGTTTACAATATTATTTAATGATAATTCTCATTTATGTATAATCTATATCTTAAATAATTTAATTTATTTGATAGTAAAAATCAGCGATAATAAAATTAACGAGAATATCAATAATTTATCGATTCGAGACTAGGAAGGGTTTTGATACGCGAGTAATCTGATACAACGACAGCCGGATGCAGGGCATCCTGGCGCATCGAGATGCTACTCGTCGATAGTCACGGGCATCGAAGTCGCGTTCGATTTAATTTCACAATTGTACTACGTCGAAGACCACCCACCGCGATCGCGAAGCATCAGTCATAAGCGATTTCACCGTGACGCCGATCGATTTCTACAAGGGGTGTGTTGTACGCGAGGAAGAAGTGACGATTAGGCACAATGGACCGGCTGTTACGATGAATTGAACGCGTGCGAAAGGATAGGCTTATTGTTATCTGCGAAGCCGTCATAAATCGAACAAGGAAATCGGCAGTGTCTTCCGCAATCGACGAAGTACGTAAAACTCGGCGATCCCCGTTAATTATCCCGAAGCTCAGTGAGGTGAAAATGTGTGATTATCGGCAGAGAGATGCAGGATATTGAAAATAAATTTTTGAAATTACAGGAATTACGTATGCGTTAGTATACATATAGAGAATTGCTCGTTTTAGATATATCTGGCATCATGGGAAACGTAGGCATGCAGTAAATTTCTCGCCTAATTGTCTAATATAAACATGCATGATATTTTATTATTACACAATTGCATAATATAAATAAATTATATAAAATACACACATATCTTTTAGATAAATCATTAGTGTAATTATTTTAATGTCATAAAATTTTTAATTTAATACATAAAATATATGTTCACGGATAAGTATGTATTTAGTGAATTAATGAACCTGTCGAAAAAAAGTCTGTTAATTGTAATCTTTGTTGTAAGATTGATCTTGTAAGGAAAATAAAACTATCGTTTCGTAAATCCTAGTTGCGTTTAATAAAGTTTCTGTTAATGAAAAATTAAAGCAACTCGATCAATTATTCCTGACATCCGGATGTCGAGATTTCTGGATTACTAACTGCATCGTAAACATCGACCTGATCCAATTAGCGAGACTACCTGCCAGTTCTTCTAGTCGCGTGCTTCGGGAAAATAAGAAAACACTTATATGTTCTCGCTGTTATAAAATACAATGTCGTTATCGCCACGCAATAAATTAGCCGATACCAAGAGAACGTCAAGCCGTAATAAGTTACAGTTACAGTTAATTGAACACCGTTGTGTATCTTGTTCGTGATTATTTTTACGTGCGAAAATGGCACTTAATAGCTCGCCTGAGGAGATACCATAAAATTCACGATTTAAGATTGTATATAAAGGCAGAATGTGCAATTGCTCGCAATCTTTATCTGCGAGAAATAAGGTAGAAGTAAGTACATCGTAAAAGATTCGTTAAATAGTAGTGTAAATAATTATAATTACTTAAAAAAGATTAAAATATATTATAGTAATGGTGTATAGAGCGTTAAATTACTTGACAATTTTATAAAAGTGTAAACTAAGGAATAAAATTAATTATTAATTCCACTAAATTAAATATGGCATAGCTTCTATCAACTTCAGTCTCGCAAATTGTCTCAAAAATATAAACAAAACAGACATCATAAGCCCACGAATCTTTTACTCCAAATTTTTACTTAAATATTCCTAATATTTTCCAATCTCGATTCTCAGTCGCGCCAACGGAGCATATAACGGATCCACGCGGAAGAACACAGAGACGGCGACTACTAAGACGCGCGGTAGCGCCGTAGGCAGGGGTGAACGCGCGGAAGTAGATAGGCAGGGAACAGAGAGTAGGGTAGCGAACGGCCGAGAGAAAAGAGTAGGGCTTAGCAGAACACCGTATGCCAAGTGGATTGCAGCGGTCTGGTGTGTAGGGCCCTCCCACGAACCACGCCTCTCCACGTGCCACCACGTGCACGCTCGTTCGCGCTCGCCTCGCTCGCTCGCCTCGTACCGCCGCGTCCGCGGCTTCCTTACGTGAATCACGCATCCCTTCTTTCCGCTCTCTCTTCTTCTCGTTCTATTTCTTTACCGGTCCTTCAACTTCTCTCACATCTCGCGATCTTGCCTCCGCTGGGAAAACGAAGACGCGTGTACGTAGAAGGCGACTTCCACTTATCTCATGTTTGTATCAAATGTAGACATCATTATGATAAGGCTTTAATGTGAATTCTAAGAAAATTAAAAATCTAGTGATAGAAGGAAAACACATGAATACAAAGAGGGGACAAAAATTTTCTAATATTTAATGATTGATATTTATTTATATTATATAAAAAGAAAGTAAATTTTATATAATTACGTAAAATTTAATAATAATTTAGTTACACGTGCGAAAGTAATTTTTATATTATCTCACATTTAGATGTAATATATGCACACTAAAAGTAATTATCATACTAAAATTAATTATTGAATGTACGTTAATTGCAAATAAATAAAATTCGTTATAATTCTGATATAAGATGCAATCACGCGACAATGTCTCTTATTTTAAGAAATATCCCGGTGACTTCAACGCGAGCATGAGAAACGACGTGTGCAGGTTTCTCGTGAGCCTCTATATCTAGCACGATCGATATAAAGGCAAATATTGTAAAACAAACCAAAAAAATGTATTAACAATGGATTTGAGCAATATGTTGTTGAGCTAAGCATTACAGACTTTCTCCATTCGGCCGCAAATGGAAGAAGACCGTGCGAATACACGTTTTACACGTGCATAGACTTAGTTACAGCATGAAATTATATCCGCATGCTGTAATCGCAGATAGCCAGAGAAATGAATAGAATTGGGTAGGCGGGGGTGAGGAAGAAGCCGTATTGCTGAAGATTGCTAAATCAGGGGATCGGTCGTTGCTACGAGGATCGTAGCTATAATTCCGTTTTGCGCTTATGTAGCTACGGGGATAATTTCATCCTTACGAATGATTCTAGTTGCCATAACTAGTAAATTACCGTGGAGCGGATTATCTCTAAGAGCCACGCGGACAAGCGTGCGCGATCTTAAGCGCCCGCGCATTGCGCGGCGAAGAGAAAGGCATATTGTTGCTGATCGCCAAGTAACTCCCGGCAGATTCACTCATTATGCAAATCATTCGGACAATTCTACATGAGCTTACACGCTTCAAAGATTACAATCGGTTTTTCCGTCATTAACGATTAGTTCTCGACCGTTGTGCATCGGCCACCAGGAGAATGTCCGCGTGAGGAATGCGCGTCCTTCTCTCGAGCGTCGCGATAATAAAATATGTAATCGTTACAATGTATAAATACCCCATTGCAATAATATTTTGCGGTGTAATATCGAGAGTCGATGCGCTCGGTATTTCACTTCGATTTTAACACCGTTCACATTCCACGAATATTGTGATAATCTACTGCGCTAAAGAGAGAAATCAGAAAAATATATAATTTCCAGATTACCATCGTTTATTACTTCGAATATTTATATATACATATTATGTATATATTAATTTTATACTTTTATATTTTTTATTACTGTAGCGAACAATAATTTTTTACTTTTCAGTCATATTTATGGAGAGAGTTTTTATTATATTTTATTATCATTCCTACTATTTCATATAAAACAAGAAATTCAAAGGAGAAAGTTTATTTCTTTAATTTTTCAAATTTATGTTTCATTCTACTGCTAAGCATTCGAAATAAAACCCAAATATACGTAAAACAATATACTGCAATAATCATGAGTAAATTTCGACTCTGGGGAGCACAAATTACAATCAAGAGACTTGCCAATCCATCACAGTTTCATAAGGAATAGGATTCGCGTCTGAATCAAAAGTAGCAGAAAGCAGAGACGGTGTCTCTTACTTAGCAGTGAAAGGGTTAATTATGATCGTCCGGCATCTGGCGCGCGGCGGACGGGCCCGCGGGGCCTCTCGCGGGACGTCTCTGTCGTGTGGGCGAACACGATGGGGTCTTAAATCGAGGATATCCCCGCGGCCGTACGATATCGGGTCCCGCTTTCTCTTACGCACGCTCTCGCGCACGCACCGCGGCGGAACGTTAGGTGTGCCCGCATACGAGATGAGTCCGTTGAGCGCGACGGCACGATCGCGGAGGAAAGTCCGTGGATAAAATACCTTCCCCACGCCCCTTTTTAGTCATCTCACTCTCAAACGCGCGATAATGTATAGACGGAGCATCGATGACGCGTCGCGCTATTATCTATTTCTGTCTGCTATGCGATAATTTCATATACACAGGTGTAACTCTCGTAACATTCTGCGAACTCGAAGTTAATCAAAAGTAAAAGATTTAAAAAGAAAAGATAAATTAGTTCTGAAATTATTGTCAGAAATATTATATTAGAATATAATTTACAATGGAATCATAATCATTATTTAGCATGTTGTACAATAATACGATTCATATTGCTCCAGTTCTGACTGAAAATTCTTAATTGGATGACAGAGAGTAAAACACCAAAAGTTTCCAGTAAATTGTTTACAATCAACGCGATCAATGATAAATGACAAATGGTAAATGGTAGGATTACCGATAAAGCCTCAACTCGATCGCAGATTGATAGAACGATAATTGCCGGCAAATCGCCGGGACTTATCTATGTCAGGAGTAATAATCGTCGGATGATGAATCAATCGTAGTAACGATAATAATTCAATTCCACGAGGCATCGTGCCGCGGCTCTCGAGTCCCCGCTGCATTTGCATACATCTTGCATCCGAATAAGATTACGCGTAATTTATGCGCGTGCGTTATCGTTATATATCGTACGCGAATACAAAGAATCGACTAAATAACACTAGTCACCCGTCTTCTTTATCTACACTTGGATATTTTGAAAGTATCCAGATGCTACACGTCGGCGAGACCGTCGTGTGAATCTCCGATGTCAGGCTGTGCTTTCACTTTAATTAAATTTAGCAAGAGATTAATGTTAATGCGCCTTATCGCCGCGAAGTAACGCTTGAAATACAGACTGCTGCGGAAAATTAACGAGCCTCTTCTTTTATTCGCAGAGTAATTCAAAGTCGATTTTTCTCTCGAGATATCAAAAGATCGCGCTGGTCTTTCAGTCCTGCGACGGGAAATGAGCAACTTTTCGAAAATTAAACTTCAGAGGTGCGAACGGTGTAAGATGTCATTCTTCAATTTCAAGTAGGCTTAACAGCGTCGTATAATCGAGTTGAGTATTAAGTATTCAAATATTACCGGTGTAAAAAAATTCAAGATTGACAAATGGAAACTACACTCGGCATTTGTGATGTTAAGAAGGAAATGATTCAAGATTAATCGATGAATCCATAAATAAAAGATGAGCTATATAGTATCTAGGAGACACACAGCACCGTGTACCTATTCGATAATTCCGCGTGCGTATTATACACGCGCGCCAACAATCACCATTTCTCCGAAGGAATCGACGATGACGGCACGCGCTCGCCGCGCTTTTATCACCGGCTATTATTCAGCGTATATTCAAGAAATCTGAGGAATAGCCCACGTGACACTGTAGATCTTATTACTGCCGTTTAGCGCACCAGCGGTTAATTTTAAATATAATAGTAGGCACTTGACGATCCTCTTAGTCGGCGTTTACGGTTAACTTCATCGATTACATGTTTACCAGCTCGTATGCCTGTAATTAAATTAATAGGTCGGCTGATTACATGGTATTCCCTTGAGCAGTGTCTTTGACGAGAAGTACGAGAATCTAATGCCTCGACAGAAGCATTAAATCTCCATGAGTACATCTCCAATATCTGCAAGTGGTGCGTCGCCTTCTTTTTGCGCCGATAACGCCTGGCCTTTGTGCAAATTAAATCAAGTATTCAAATGCTCTCTCTCTCTCTCTCTCTCTCTCACTCTCTCTCTCTCTTTTTCCGCACGGTCGAGAATATCATTTGTTCGCCCGACTGCAAAGGAGATCAATAACAATTTCAAATGAAATCGATTTTCGCAGTAGGCTCCGCATTTACTTCTCGGTTTATCATTATCTCGATAGTGTATCCTATCCGCACGAGTCGTGTACACGCCTGCTGTCTCTCGCGCGGGTTAGAGTGCGGTGTGTCGGTGTGGAGGTGAAAGAAAAGGGTTCTCGTCGAGTAGGAGAAGTAGAGGTAAGAATGAGAAAGAGAAAGAGAGAGAGAGAAGGATGGGAGAAGGATACGGAGAGGCTTGTGCTTGCGACACGCAGACTCCGGCGCAACCGGCCCGATAGGTAGGTAGGTATATCGCCCCCTGACCCCGAAGAACTACCGTGAGACCGGCTTAGCTCCGACCGGCGCGGAGCACTCTCCTTTGCTCTCCGCGGAGCGTGCATCGCGTGCATGCACG
Organism: Tetramorium parvispinum; assembly: GCA_011638315.1. Lineage (NCBI taxonomy): Eukaryota > Metazoa > Arthropoda > Insecta > Hymenoptera > Formicidae > Tetramorium > Tetramorium parvispinum. The sequence continues at coordinate 692 of VBVR01005257.1, read as the reverse complement.
TGTATGTACATGCATATGTATGCATGTATGTGTGTGTTTTCTCGCGAGGCGCCGCGAAGTGTAGGAAGAGAGGGCACGCGTGACACGAGGGCGAAGGAGAAGGGAACGACACGACGATAGATGGGAGCCTCGTGGGTGCAGCCGCATCCACGCGGCTTGCCTGTGCTCTCTCGGGGTGCAACGAGGGCGAGGGAGCAGGGCGGGAGGGAAGGAGCTCAATGGACCGTTCGGATTACGCCGCGAGCGGTGTCGCAAGCGTTATAAATGTTGCCGCGCGGAACCGAGGATTTATGAACACGCCGCCGAGGGGTTACGACCGACGACCGTCGTCATCTTTGGTCGTCCACCGAGGAATCTGCTGCTCGCGTCAGGAATCGTTAGCGCAGAGATTCGTTACGAGAAGGCAAGTGGATCGCGGAGCGTAGGCGGTCGGACGGTTTCTCTGATTTCTTGAAATTTCTTCACTTCTATTTCCAACCTTTCTCATATATTGTTTCTTGAATCTGTTCACATTAATTACTCCGTTAACACTTATGCATTTTTTTTTGTTAAACTATCTCGGTACATTTACGTGAGAATAAGTAAACGCATTCATTTCTTCTATTAGGTGGTTGCATTAGTTCTGGTCTTTTTTTTCCAAAGGCACGCATTTATTTAAAATAAAGTCAAAAGAATTACAGCAATCAAAATAT
>VBVR01005256.1:0-12505 GCA_011638315.1 Tetramorium parvispinum | reverse complement strand
GGGTGCATTATAGGAAAAGAAGAGCGAAAAATAAAAGTACATTAATTATTTTTGCGTGTACTTTAATCCTGCAAAAGGATTTTGTATTCTGTAAAGCCAATTTAATAATTTATAATATTATAGAATATTATAGGTTAGAATTCCTACCTACATTATCGACTTCGATCAAGTTCGAGCGTCACTTTAGGATCCCCTTAATAATGCTAATATGATAATATATGATATATAATAATATAATAGTGTTAATAATAAATAATTAGTAACATTAAACATGATAGTATAATTCTGTAACGAATGGTAAATGTATAATAGTATGCGTTAGGTTTCTCCATTATTTGGATAAATTTACAACCGACCAGAAACACCTAATTCAACTCCCTCAATCCCAAAAATTTTCATACACTTTTCTCTCTGCCTCGCAGTAATATTGTACTTTATTGCGCATTATAATTGGCAAGCATACATTGCGAAGGGTACATTTAAGCTTTACCGTAAGTTAGACGTGGTTTATACGCTACTAAACCCGCTCATTAAAATTTTTAAGTCGGCAACCGCGAGAATTTTACAATCCTGTTTATATCCCGCAACACATCAAGATGTAAAACTGCGCTCTTTTTATTACGTAAACCACCCAACGCGATACAAATACATATATAATTGTGTAATAAATTACTTTTTATTTGGAATATATATTATCTTATTCGCACATAATACCATAAAATTCCAATTTCGAAAATACATGTCGAATAAAATTTTAATTTTTCGTAAATATTTTCCCGATAGGTTAATCTGTATTTAGAAATTAAATATTTGAATAAATATTTAAATAAATATTTAAATAACGTAAAACATGTTACAAAAGCAGAGAGAGAGAGAGAGAGAGAGAGAGAGATGTGATGGAGTGTAGTACATTCAAGCACGTTCTACCAGGTCAATATGGTAGGTCGCTATCGTGACTATTATGTGAGAGGCCAAATCATTACGACGAACACGTACGTTGATGTGTGCGCTATTACGAAAATGATGCCACTGAATTCAAGCTGTGATCTACCAGAGGATTTCGTGAAACCATCTTATTGCCAATCGATTCTCAATAAAGTTATTATATTTCGTTAAAAATATTATGCTTTAATCATTTTCTACGTGATCGTGAAGAAAGAGTGCGTCTAAAAAAATTCGTTTTTAATAAGCGCAATCAATATCGAAAGGATTAAACCAACAGTATTCCTTTTACAAATTCAATGCGCACTGATTAAGACTGGATCTGTCGGATGCGGGAAGAATTGAATGAACAGGAGGAGAAAAAACTTTGTGCGTAGCACTGGAAATGGGGTGGAAAATCGAAGACAGTCGGAAAGGTAGTTCCGATATTGGAGACGCCATAGGCGTACGATAAAATGCAACGCCAGTAAACAAGATTGAGCGTGCTGGCGCTCATTTGAAAAGTAGCAAAAACTTGCGCGAGTATTCTTCCAGCAGAAACGGAAAGACTAACTCGATTTGTAGAGGATCAGATAATAGTCCGAGCAATTTTCAAAATTACCCCCAAGTAATTCTCGTAAGAAATAAGGCAATACACGAACCTTGTTCTCAAGAGAGAAAGACGGGCCCGAGAGTAAAAGCGATACCGGAACGGGAGTACCCGAAATGAAAATCGAAATTTCGATTCGAATATCGCTGACGATTCAAGCCGTGCGCTAATCGGATCCTCGATAATGGCAGCAACGTGACCCGGATTTGAGACGTTTATATTCGAAAGTGAATCCGCAAACTCGCAGAGACTATTATATTACAGGCATATAATTACGTTTAAACGCGATTCGACTGGTTTTACTTGGGCGGAATCGCCGTCAGATTCGATTGCGCTCATCAATTAATTCGGAGCGTAGTTAACTATAACGATTCGGAAGCTTGCGTGTGGCGTGCCATTACGATCGTTGTTAAAATGTCAGGCGCATTCAATCGCGGACGGAATTACGAGGACGCGCGCTATGAACTTCTCGTTCGATTGCAAATCAGTTTAACCACGAGTATATATACTCGCGTATATGTATATATGTGGTAGGTCCTCCTACTCGGAAATTATTTATATAATGGCCTAATTATATCCAAATTCTAATTTTTCATGAAAATGTTAATTTTATAGATTCAAAATTTATTGTACGTTTATAATAAAAATTTTAATAATTAAAAGTTCACAACGATAAAGAGAAATTATTAAAATTTTCCATCATGCTGAGTTTGTCGCAATAATTTTAATAATTGATTTGATACAATATACATATGTACGTATATACATATATACATATATAGATATGTATATGTATAAATAGCATTTACAACTTCAACAGTTTCATTTAAATTTTTGTTCTCTGGAATTCTCTGGAACCGATAAATAAACATTTTTATAATTTCTCTACATTTATGAATAGAATAAGTTTTAAAAGTAATCATTAAATTTGCTTTTCATTTCTCGTGAAAAGCGCCAGAGTTTCCATTGGTCGAGCAGCGTAAAAAAGATATAAAAAGTATATAAAGGTAAAAAAGATATTCACGAAAACTCGTCAAAGTATAATCGTTTCATCAGTAAATGGTTATTTCACACAATGAAGGACATTGAGTGCCAGCTGTAATCAATCGAACGACAATTATCTCATGGCTAATGCTCGATGAACTCGAAAAAGCGTATTATTAAACGAGAGAAGACCAGAAATAATCTGTAACAATATACTATACTTTACATAGATTCTATTTTCCTATCTCTACAAAAGAAATTAATAACTTCTTCCATCAAGATTGCGTTTTACATATTCGATATCTTCGCTTCTCCGTAAAGAGAAAGAAATATAACAAGATTGTTTATGAAACCAATATTCTCTTTCTCAGCAATTCCATGTTTCTTTCACCACCCAATATCAATAAAAGCTTAAAAACGCCAGTAACGGTCCCGCGATATCTAATCCTTAATGGTTATTAATCGAGCTTCCCTAAGCTTTCCGTTCAATGGGAGATTTACGATGCAGTCTGTTTTTTATTCCATTTCGCGATAAATTTGCGATTAATAACGCGCGGGGCATCAGGGTGAAAGGTTCCGCGCGACAGATTAACAGTGGATTCGTCAAACATCGACTTACCAGCGGGAGCAGTCAGAATCTCTCTCCAGCTGAGCGTAACGTGTAAATCCACGTCCTGCCGGCCGTTCGCAGCATCCGGTCCTCGTGCCCGGAATAATCTGTATTGTCCGAAACACGCTCCGCGCCGATTCACCCTCGCGAACGCGTCAACAGATGAGGGCCATCCTATATCGCATGCCTACACTCGTTCGTACCAAGTCGAGAGTCACAGGAACGCACTGTGTTGGACCACGTGAAAAGTGCGAGCTTAACTCTTCGCAGCACTACGGATTCTCACATCCGATGAGAAATTTCGGTCACGCCGGGACAATACACCCGAGTCCTCTTCAGGATAAACCCAATCTGTCCAGTAGCACGCTGAACGACCCGATAAGAGAGCGATAATCGGAGGAATGTTCATTTCTGGTCGCTAACCGCTCATGTATGTTACATGCGAGAACCCGTTCGGAAACTGGCAACGATCAATCATTACGCGTGATGCGGTTATTAAAGGCGCGACTGAACATGAGATACGAAACTGCGATCGGATGATTCCTATGAATTATCGACAGGCGGGCGAACTTTGGCCGACATCGACCGGCGATGATAACGCTCTAATGATTTCTCCAGTTCCGTGCAAACTCTCACGATCGCAGAAAAGTCTGGGGAAAGTTTCGCGGCGTAAGATGAGGAGGGGAAGGAGAGAGAGAGAGAGAGGGTGCACGAAGCACGCCGGTCTCGATCATGAAGTGTTTTGATGAAATCTCGCTATCCTAAGAGGACCATCGTCGTCGACGACGACGATAACGACGACGACGACGACAATGAGTACGGGCCAAGTTTCAATACGCGCGTAAGCATCAAACTTTTCGATGAGTAGTCCCCGCCTGTATCTCGAGGAAGAGTTCTCGAGAGTGAGATCCGTGATTTCGCGGTCGCGTCTGGGAGAACATCGCGCTACCGATTTGCCCCGGCATTTGATCCCGGCACGTTCATTTCCGCACGATTATCGTCACGGCCACGTACGCGTGCGGTTTCTCTCGCGCCCGTAATCACCAACTTCCCGACAACTCGCGTGTAAATTACCGAGGAGTCTCTCGACTATCTCGGCATCGTCTCACAATCTATCGGTGACCGAAGGCGTCCAATATCTGATAACACTGTTGGGATAGGTCACAATTAATACGTCGGATTTACGCAGGCGGAAGACATGGTCGAACGATCGTAATCCCGGATTCTTGACTACTCGACGAACAGCTGGATGTAGAATTCGTCGGAGAGTAGAGTAGAATTTATCCGCTTCGCGGACGACGATTTTCCACCGCCGTCGAGGAATTATGTCGTGACGACTGGGAGTCACGCGCAGGTAGCACGTGACGCGCGACTCGTGTGTGACGTTGTCGTGACAGCGAGACGAGGGAGACGTAGGGTCCACGTTACCCCTAGGCACGCGGGGCGCCCGACGTGACGCTCTGGTCGGGTCTGTGTACCGGGGTGCTACTGGGGATAGCCGTATGCTTGTTTTTGCAGAGCTACGCGGCGAGAGAGTGAGATTGGGAGCATAGTGGGAGATACAGGGTGAGAGAGGATTGAGAGCGAGAAAGAGAGAGAAAGGGCGAGAACAAGGAGGATGAGAGGGAGGAACGAACTGGTCGGAGCGAGAGGGGCACGTCGATGGAGTGGATGAACGAAGACGGCAGTAACAGCGGAGCGGAAGAGCACGAGAGGGTTGACAGGAGATGGAGCAAGAGGGAAAGCGGATGGAAGAGGAGAACGAGGGAGAAAGAGAGGGACCCTATCCCGGTCGGGTGGACTCGGCTGGCCTCGACGACGAGCGACGTCGCGACGGCGCAGCAGTCACCAGGATCTACCATCCCTCTCTACGCTCTCTCCCTCCCGTCGCGAGATGGGCGACCCTCCACGCCACCATCCACCTCACGCTGCTTGCCGACCCCGTACCCCGCACCTTTTCCAGGGCCATGGATCGATCCCGACGTCCGTCCGTGCATCCGTACATCCGTCCGTAAACTTGCCGCTACGGCCGTTATGTCGCTATGTATATCCGCGATCAGTCAAGACGTATGTACGAGTGTCTGCGTGCTCATCGTCAGGAACGCGTGTCAAATTTGCGACATCGAGCCGACAGGATCTCTCTGACAATCTCATAGCGGCAGAGCGTATCGAGACAGAAATGCGCTCGATTGTGACGGCGTTCCGTCTCTCGCTCGCAGGATAAAAGTTGCCCGCGCGTACGCGTGTATGGTCATTATTAAAAGCGCATGTCCAACCTATAGCATCGAACTGATCGAGATCTGCCTACCATAGATCGTGAAAGTAGTTCAATCTGTTTCGCGGACTCTTTTCAGCCCCCGAGTACCTCGTTATACGGTGATTAACGGGATTCCGGGAGGATGGCTAAGCCGAAGGAAGTTAGTAGAAAAGTTAACGAACATTATTTCAAACGATACGACTACAATTGCAAGTTACGGCGAGAACACGTATGCTCGTTCGCCAAGTTCGTCTTTCGTATGTTTGGTTCTCGACAATTCGCACAGTAGTATGTCGTAAGGAGTCTCATGTTGGTGAGAACTTACACAACGGCCATATGCGCGCTTATCTCCTGACGTTTTAGTGGCGTGCACTAAACTCGCTCGCGCACGCACGTTGAATTCGTAGCTTGTACAGTTGCAATTTCTCATGATGCAAGTATGCCGCTAGTAAGATCGGATACTTACTTTGCTATTAAGAGAAACGGTTTTTCACTTTGCAAAGTGATAAACGAGTCAGATAAACGAATAAGCGAATAGCTTCTTCTCTCAAGTTTGCAAAGGCAATCCATTACGCGGAAAACTGATATATTTGACACATGATAAAAAATCCTTGAAAAGACTATATAATGTCAAAAATAAAAATTTCAGGAGTAGCTACTGTAAAATGAAGACAGATTGCATAAATTATTTCATGCTGAAGAATATATTAATAAAGAGTATGTGCGTGTGTGTGTGTGTGTGTGTGTGTGTGTGTATTTATATAGCAATATAATTCTTAGTCCCGCATTTATTATAGTTATTATAGTTTTAAGTCTTAATTTAAAAAATGAGAGTAGCTCATGAGAGAGTATCGAATGAGACTCAAAATAAAGTTTTAAAACGTGAACGATTCACAATACTTATAATAATACTTTGATTAAAAATTAAAATAAATGAAACAGAAGTTGAATTATTACTGTGTCTTTTATAATAAATAGTAATTTATTATTATTTCATATGTATAGATATATAAATATCCTTTTCCAATCTGAGCAATGTTTGTGAAATATGTATACGAAAAAATTTTTAGAGAAATTAAGTTTAAAAATTCAAAATTCTTTTAAATAAAAATATTAGTATTTATTATAATTTTATATGTTTTAATCCTTTTATTTCTCATATCTTATTATTTTTCTAATTAATTAACTAAAAATTTTAATAATTACATTTAATATTAAAATCATTAATATTATTAACACGTTATCTTTTCACAGTGTGTATATTTAATTTTTTTAAACTCTTGCTTGTATAGAATATGTTCTAGTATTAAATATTTTAATTGTCTGTTCTAGTCTATTTATTTTAAAGCAACGAATTTATGAAATATCATATACACCTGTAATTCTTTTCTTTTGTTAAATTAATATATACTAATTTAATAGATTAAAATAGATTATATCTCATGCAATACTTTCTTTTTTCACAAATCCGTTACTTCAATATAAAATAAAAGATAATTTCAAACTCACGGAAACGATGTGCAGCAGCGGAGTTATGAACTACGTTGCAAACTACGTTGAACTGCAAAATACAAATATATTCAAGTTATTAAAACGCCCAAGGTAATTAATGTTTTTGTTATTTATTGCGCGCATTGAATTTTTTATTTATTTTCGAGTAAATATTTAATAACATAATTACATAATTTTCACAAAAATCTTTTTTTCTTTTTTTTTTTAAACGTATTCCTCTATAGCACACATTTCATGAATAAAAGTCTAATTTTTATTTAAACTATTCAAATAATTCATATCATTCGAAATAATCTACATATAGAAATAAAAGTCATAAATAAAAAATAATATACACGTAAAAAATAAATTATATACTTACTCACTCTATAGTTGCTCCACTGTTGCCCGATGCCTCCCAAGCCTCTTCCTCCTCTCATATTTGTTGGCTCAAGTTAACAAAACTCTCACGAAAACACAGTTAAATATCGCGGTCGCGCAAGACTTTGTGCTACAATCCAGAAGCGATTGTAACAATACGACGATCGCGCGGGACTTTGTGTGCGGGCACTCCCGAAACAATTGTAACAATACAACGATCGCGTGAGACTTTGTACGGCACTCCCGAAGCGATTGTTACAATGCGACGATCGTACGAACTTTGTGCGGCATTCCCGAAGCGATTGTTACAATGCGACGATCGCGCAAGACTTCGTGCGGCACTCCCGATCGCGTTTCGGTACTTAGCTTCCCTTTCGGAATAAATCCTCCACAAGTACTTGGTCCTTCCACTACGCCAAGATGTACCCACGGGAGAGTATCGTCTGCAGAGATGCAATATTGGTAGGCTTCAAGAAACGAGCATCGAATGCCGTGTATACTACTAGCAAATTCTATTACAGAATATTCAACTGTAAAGTATATTCGTGTGTCATACATATATACTCTGAGTTCTCAATTTAAAAATAGCAAACTGCATTTAAATTGAAACGCGATGCGAGATGTACTCCGATGCAAACAGCATTAAAGAAGAATCGTGTGAAACAAGCAGTAATTTCTAATCTTCGTTCTGCCTTGCTTTGATTTTCTTTGATTTCGAACGACTACTTCACATGAAAGATCTATTTCGACGAGCGATCGTCGCCTCGATGCAAATTAAAATAATTGAGCGTAAAAATTTAATTCACACGAAATGATACTTGTCCACACGGAATAATCGCGTTTCGGAAAATAGTGTGACGGAGCGGTATACATCGTGATTGGCTCGTTCGAGTGTCGTCGCACGAATGATAGCGCAACGACCTTGTGTATAGTGATGACGCTGAAGGCCACGCGCGAAGAAATAAAACAAGGCCGTATCTCAAAATATCATCGTTATTACAAAATACTTAACTTACTTTACTAAATATTGTGAAATTATAAGCCGAATATTCTTCCTTTTAATTAATTTCAACTCCGTAATATAATAAATCTAACACTCATCTAAAAGGATTAAAGCTATTTTCGTTTTAATCCACACAGCAATTATACAAATTAATATATCGTTCTATATTTTGACATGAGAGGAATAAAAGTATGTAATTTTTCATACATTGAAGATTATATAATTTTAATTAATCTAGAAAATTAGATTGGGCCATCGCGAAAAATGTCGCGATTTAATTTTAATATTTTTTTCATCCATTAAAATCATAAAAGTTTACTGCTCTAAAAAGTAATCATAATAAATTAATTTCCATAAATATTTTACTGATCGAAACAAAGATAAATTTTAAATATATTTTCTTAAATAAACATTAAATGTAACGACGTGTCCATATTAAATTTGGAAAAAAATAATTTCATATAAATATATATGTTCTGTCATATTAATTTTACCAGAAATTTGTAAAAAGATATTACTCAACATTATTTTTCAAAAATATCATAATAAAGGATAATTTTCTGGAATCCCTAATTTAACGTTTTAGATCATTTTTTTAAATCTCAAATCAGATTTTTCATAAATAATTATTTCCTTTTCAAATCATTTTTAAATAAATTAAAGAAATACGCAACTTTTTCCGATTTAATATTCGATTGAAAATGATTAATGTACACGTATACATATTGTCTTGTTTTAAGAATCGATTACTGAAGCATGAGAAATAGAATTCAAGCCGTGTCTCGAGACAAGCTCCGTCTCGGTATTTCTCAACTGAATTACAAATATGACATTACGAATATCAAATCGACTCTCAAGATCCATTTATCGTATCGAGTCTTAAGATTGATTGTGAGAATTTTTCAAGAGAAACACGGCTTTAAATACAGATTTTATTAATGTTAATAATAAGCTGTTGAACAAAACTTTTCAGCATTCAACGCGATTGATCTGATTCACATGTACTAATTGCATATGCGAATTCCAAGCTGCGGTAGAATCTTACGTATGTTACGAGTTCACAAGCCAGTATTGTAACGATATGGAAACCGCGTTGCACCACGTATCCCTGTTAGTCAGTTTGGTATTTGTGTGTGCCAACGTAACTTAGCAAATACGCCCGCACGTGTGTACCGTCGCTCGTACGCGCCGTTCGCGTTAAATTCATGGTAACACAGTCGTATATTCATCGCAATCCTGAAAGATCTCGAAGGAAGGGAATAAGTCTGCGTATGCATTTCGACGCCACATGTACAGCGCCGTAAAGTCACAACGGTATGTAGATGCGGTACGGAAGTGCGCGTCAGGCTCATCTCCGGCCACATCTAACTTGCGTGCCGAATTGTTCTCCGTTGTCTGATAGCTCAGACACGGGGCCAAATCCACGTACAAACGCATACGTACGTGTGCACGCGCGTGCGAGCGCGCGCGTGATCTATGTGCGTACGTTGTTCCCGTGATTCTCGATTTACACGACACGCCTGGTACACCGTATGCATACGCTTCGATATAGACGCGATTTACTCACGTGTTGGTTAATGTAACTCTTTGCGCGCGTGTACGCATCACACGCCGGCTTAGATCCGTGTTACCGGACGGACCTTATCAATTTGCTCTCTCTTTTTGCAAATGGAGCACCACCGCGGATAATTAATTAACCGTACTTCGGTACGGTTGGCGTATGCGCCGGGCGAGCGCGCGGTACATTATCGCGCAGACAGATATTACAGTGGCGTTTTGTCCACGTTTCATATATCTTACGGTGCCGCGGATAAAAACGCGCGGCCCGCGAAATCCGGGATCGCTATTGCCAAGGAATGTCGAGCCAATAAAGAACTTGTACCAATTAAAATGTTGTGAAAGCTTTATGCGAATAACGAAACGGCCGTTTTTTTTTCTTGAATTAAAATAGAGATTTAAGTGGAATTTAAACTGATTTTCTATACGCAAATTCCGTGTTCTATATATTTTTTTTTCTATACGAGAGCCGTATTAAAGTCTGGGTTACAGAAAAGCTTTTTAACGCGGAATGGAAATATGTTTCGCCCATTAACGTAATCCCGAATTTGTTTCCCGCACGGGGATTCGCACCAATAATGAAAATTATTCTAAAAATACCTTTGAATTTCCCCTGCTTCTGTTGTAAAAAGCACCAAATGCGTCCGTACTTCGAAAAATTAATTTTTGCACAGTGTAAACACGAGACCATTACAAAATATATATGTGTTCGACAAAATGAGCGGACGGATATTGCATGTGATAGAGAGCCCCAACTTTCGCTTTATACGATAACTATAATTATTACGATAATAGGTAATAAATGATGGTAATTAATGGCCATGTCTAACTAACCACAAAGCGACATTAATTACCATGATTAATGATGTCCCACAATGAACGAGGCGCCAAAAATTTTTCGCTATAACACGATAGGGGTGTCCCACCCTATTAATTTTAATGATAGATTCTTTGACAAATTTGACGGCAATACGATACAATATATCCCGTGCTTATCGAGCGCCGCGCCCGAATATATTAGAAGCTTATCAAACTATGAATACGTTTATGAATTTCTCACACGCATGCGTCTAAATTTCCGCGAGACTCATTTGCAGCCTTTTACAGAGGCGTTGCGGTGAAAAAGTTTTCTCGCACAAAATCAATGTCGCCGCGAGCGAGCCTTGTGTCAAGAAGTTCGACACAAAACCGGACGAACTGTTTTCCACAGTGTCCCATAAAAGCAACAATTGCTCGGAGTTCGGTTTATTAAGGGTTCGGGTCACAGGTTCGCGGAATCTTGATGAAATTTCCTTCGAGGATATATGTATTCACGACTCTTGGATATACCTCGAGCAGAGGGTTCTCAAAGTGGAGTGCGCAATAATTTGCGCGCATGGACCGGCCGTCTGTCCGTTGTGTGTATACATACCAAGATGTATAATACATGCGCGATATGTACACATGCTGCCTGATGTTCTCCTACACGACACCGTCATATAGGATGACCATAAATTATTGTAACGATTATATTGACAATTATGCGCAACGATCGGATGCGAATGTGTGTATTTACCTGAACGACAAGCGCATCCTCGTTTTAATTAATATAAAATCCCTGTGCTAGTACAAATATTGATAATATTAATTGATAATACTACTGTTTGCAAATTCACGCGCATAAATCTCTGACAGTGATAATTACGCTCTGATTAAGTATCCTTTCTACGGAATTTTCAGGTCGGATTTTCATCCGTAATATAAATTTCATCGGGACGGCGTTTACATTTGATATCGTCCTACGGAATTTGAAATAGTCACTGAGAATCCCAACCTTCGCGCTTTAAGGCTAACGAAGTTTTGCCTCGTTACGTTCTAGGGTTACCGCTCACTGAGTTTTTCTATCACGACAGACGGTTGATTTATCTTTCAAGTAACGATCGGCCTTTCGCGGCAGTTTTATAAAAAAAAAAGATACTTGTTGCTCCGAAATGCGCCAGAAAGCAGAGTAGCGAGACTTGTTAAATAGTTAAAATTACACCGCCTATAACTTGCTGAACTTTTGCATCTTGAAATCTCAACCAGCTAAGATACTCGTAACGAATACAGCATATCCCCTGGAGAGTTACAAAACTTTTAATAAATCGGATGTGACCGTTAGATGTATATTATAATGTAGCTAGTTTATCTGTTTTAATATTCCTCATTTATTAATTTTTGTTAGTCCACGGGCCAGGTTCTTTTCTTGTCAACTTTTCTTGTCTCTTCTCAAGAATGCAGAATTAAAGTATGAATACAACGAAGCGTAACTTCGGCATAAAATGTTTCTCTAATTTATTCATATGCCATCGCGCGCACTAAGGAGCTGGTACTTGTTCTTTACAATGCGCAGTAATGTAACCCAAGCAATTAGTGGGAAGCTCTCCCGCGCGCGCGCGTGGTTGGAGAAGAACGATGGAGAATCGAGTGGGAACAGGACCTCCGGGAGAATCAGCGACGAGAATGTCGAACATCCGTTGCCAGGGTGCGGCCGAGACGGGAAGAAACCGAGTAAGAAATTGCTGCGGGCCAACTTTATGCCGCGGGAAAGTTAAGTCGAAGCATCATTAACCGGCCGGGGGCTAATGAGATGCACCTGCAGTGCGGAAACGAGAGCGCCTGAACTTTTCGGTACACAGACGCCTAAATGCGATGTAATTTAATGTGTATCTC
>VBVR01005255.1:0-12506 GCA_011638315.1 Tetramorium parvispinum | reverse complement strand
TTTAATTCATTTTATTCGGCCTATATGTTACGGAGTAATAACTATTTACTTTCAACACATTCCCATTGGTCACCCTGTATAATCTTATATAATTACATAAGTTCATTTTTTTCTCGGGTTTATTGAAAGAGGAATATGTTTGCTCTAAAACAGTATCTCAATATTGGAGAAAAAAATACGAAAAAATTCTTCATACTTTGATATCTGCGATTCAGAGAAAGTTCCCGTCTCCCATAACACTTTGTACTTTGTACTAACTCTTGCGAACTTGATATGTTCTCGATTAGGCTGACAAGTGAGTGTAATAAAACTTCGTCGGGGTATTGCTCCACGTTTAATGGAGAGAAGCGGACTCTTAGAATCGAAACGCGCGAAAAGAAAAGAAATTGCAAGCGGAAGGCAAGAGAATCGAGGAATACCCTCCATGCAGGCGGTATTAACTTTGACAACGCGTTGCGCTCGGCGCGTTTTTAGCCATACACGTCGACCGATCAGAATGAATCTCCGTTTTCCTCCGACCCGAGAACTCCTCTCTCTTTTTTTTTTTTCAGTCATTCAGCGAGCTAGTGAGCCTCTCTGTTTTATTTCACTTCCGTGTTATTCGGTGCGCATACGTTCGGCCGATGATCTATGAGACAGGTCTGATCCACCGACTGCGCGGAGTGACGCGCCTACATGCGGTTGCACACGCGAATACGATAAATCACGGCGAATATGAGCTCGGTACGCGCACGGGGTGCCATTCGAAACAGGCCGAACGTCCAGGGCAAACGTTTGCAGTTTCTCTCGGACGTCGCGTCTCTCTTGTATATACGCTGATCGATGATTCTGCAATGACAGTCGCTGCTTGCTGTTAACAGATGCGACGTCGTGCTTCAATTGCGAAATGAAGAATCGACCCGATGAGCACAATCGACATCTTACGTTGATTTCCATCTCGGAAGCAAAACGCCAGTCCAACGCGGTTGCAAGCTCTATCGCGATGCATCGAGAATAATAAAAACGTGTGCGATAGTGGCAAGGGTAAACTAAATTGTAGAATAAGTTGGACTTTTAACCACAAAATTCTTTTGTGTATGCTTCCTTACTTCTACGCTGAGAGAAAAGTATGCGGTATTTACGACTACAATTGAATAGTAAAATAATTATAGTCAAGAATATTATTTTTATAGTAATTATAACTATAATATTAGTAATAATAATCTTATGCCCATAGCGATGCCAATTGTGATTATTATTACATTATTTTATAGTACAACTTACGAAATTAAAATCTAGTTTTGATTAATAACAGTCATATTATAAGTTGCATGGACCAAATTATGACTATGAGGACTTTGATAAAATGTTAAATCAATCATAATTGATTTGTATTGTTTGAATAACTATAAAAATGTGGTTGGGTCCAAAATAATTATAAATTACAGTGATATTATTACTGCAGCTATTTTTTTTTCTCTCAGTGTACCTGCACAAATCTGACTAATTAACTGAATTTCTAGAGCGCATTTATTCTTATGGTTAAGCATGATATCTCTAGATGACGAGTTTTTAGCTTTAATCCGGGTTATCTTCTAGGACGAGGAGTAACCAATAGTAAAAGCATGAACATAGCACAATGAGATTTCACTTGACGTTTCTTAACACAATGGAAAATGTGCAAAACGGAGAGATAGCACAATGGAAGCTGCGACACGTCACTGAGATACTACGATTTCAAGTGTGATAATATGGTATATTCGTGGTAATATCCGTCCTTCGGACTCCGCTTGTTCATGCAATTTAGCAGAGTATACAGAGTGTCCCAGACCTGCCGGATGTCCTTCCAACAACAGATACCACAGATCAAACAAGAAAACAGCGGTTCCGGTAATTTCGAGAAATCAGTAGTAACAGAATTATACGAAATTGGAAAATAGAGACTTGCGACGAAATTCTTTTTAACCCCAAGAAAAATAAATTAATGAAATGTGAATATTTATTATTCGTTTGCTATTAAAAATGAAAATTAATTTTTCCGAAAATGCATTTATTTGATAAAATTATAGATATTTAATTTGCGAAAATCTGTAACGAACGCTTTATTAAAATTTGATATCGAAATTTAATATATTGCAAGTAAAATTATGACAAGCAACGATCTGCCAATAATTTCATAAAGAAATGAAAAATATAATAGCGTCCTATGCCAATCTAGAATTTATTACATTCTCGCGAGCCAATCCGACTAAATGCCTTTTAATCGATTAGCTGCAAGGAAGGCACAATGCTTGGGATATTTTGTGCATCTGCTACAAGACGTAATACGTTAACGGAGTGGGTGGAACGTACGCACCCTGCTTAAATGCTTACACGGAGAGACGACGCGACGTGACATGCCGCCGAATCGTACAGGCTCCCCAATCTCGCGCGAGGCGAGAATACTAACGGCGATTATGTAATGAAAGCTGTAGGAATTATATATGCGAGCGTAAAGGAAAGCAAACCGTAAAGAGCCGGGTGTGTAGCGCGGGCGAAAGGATAGAAAGGAAGGGAAAGTATGTGCTTTCGGGTCGAGTGCCGGAGTATCGTCGGAGTGCCGGCACTCCTCGTTTCCGAGTTGTGAGCCACTCGAGAACCCTCCTCCCTGCCCCTTCTCGCGAAAATTGCGCTGCGTAAGAGTACCGTGCAAGTGCGGAAGACTAACGGAATTTAAGCGGGCATTGTATCCTCGGCGGAACGCATACGATCCGCGAAGAGCGGATTTATAACACCCTGCGAGCATTTCCTCGCCGATGCGCGCCGCCTGTGTCATTTGCGTCGGGAAAATTTATCGGGTTCACGACCCAGCTGAGTTACAGAGTCACAAATCTTTTTCTTTCGTATGCTTTCTTTGGTGTATTTTTTTCTTTGCCTCGAAATCACAGTTAGATCGATCGTAAACGATAATTTTTACTCGTGCAGCTTTTATGAATTTTGTTGCAAAACTTCGAAAAATATTATATTTTCACAACACAGTGAACAAAAAAATAAACATTTAATTAATTTAACCGAGTTGATTTTCAAATATGCATAGAAAAACAACGCATAGGTGAATATGTTGTATTCAGATTACAAAATCCATCTTTTTACAAAACATCTAGGCGTTTTATAAAGTGCTGCCATATTCTCAAACGACGAAATATTTTACAATCTGGCTAAGAACTTTAGCGTTTTTATAAAACGCTAACAAGCGAGCCACCAAATTGTCAAATGCAACGATTTGTAATAATTAATAATTACTTCAGACTAAAATAATACTTTATAAAGATGGATGAGATTCCAAAAAACAGTCTAGTTGTTTTCTCACCTACGAGTTCTACAAATTATTTTTTTAATATTTTTATATTATTCTTATTATTATTTTTTATTATTTTCTATAAATAAGTAACTGTTTTATTAATTCATGAAACGACTGAAATGAATCAGTCAGAATCTACAATAATATACAAATCGTTGGATTTGACAATTTGGCGGGCGCTTGTTAGCGTTTTATAAAAAGATTAAAATTCTTTGCTAAATTGCAAAATATTTCATATCTAATCATGATTTGAAAATATGGCCGCGCCTGAAAATATAAATCGCCTAGACGTTTTATAAAAAGACGGATTTTGTAATCTGGCTATGATATGTATATTTTATACGAAAAAGTTGAAGGGAAAAGATTTTCTTATTAGTTGATGACAATGTGGCATTTCGATAACAAAGCGCAACCTCTGTATGGATCTCCATTTACCGAGGCAAGTACTGTGTTCAAATGGTCACTTGCGTTCGATAGAACCATATACGTAGTGCTATCGGGCGTACTAATCCATAACAAGGGGGCATTATGCGCGTCGCTGTTGATTACTTACGCGACGTCGAAGTTACTGACACCGTACCCAATAGAGGGGGGCATATCGTGTCACAAAGGTCAACAACTCCGATAGGAGGAAGGTCCTTTTGATCCCTCAAAGGATTTAGCTTGCGGTTAGCAGTGATCCCAGTATACGATTTCGAGACTTAGTAACAGCTGCTTCCAGTATAACCAGCGACAGTTCGCGCTAGTAGATTTCAATTAAAACAAAACATACATCATTTGCCTTTCGCGATTAGCTTGTTAACTTTTGTTCTAAATAATTGAACATGCTTAGTTTATCTTGTACGATCAATAAGAGAATAAACGGTTGCCCTTTCGAAATTAACAAATAAAGAAATTTATAAAGATCTTGCGAAGCTTTTTTCTTCATGTTATTTTAAAGTTTCAGTTCAATTTGAATTTGAATGTAATCGATGCTTAGTCTTTCTTATTTTATGCAAAATGTTTTAATCGGTTTATAACTGTTTTGTTATTAGAGAGAGAAGCGCAATCTTTTAGAACTTAACATAAAATCTAAAAGTGCGAAAGAATCTTTTGGATATATCAATTTTGTTTCAAAAATATCGACATCCTAAATGAATATTTCACAATCCGCGCATGTCGTTCCCTTCGAGCATTCCTAAAAATTGGACATATTCACTTTCGATTGATTCCGAATTAATCGTCAGAGGGGAAACGTTTGTAAACTCGGTTGTAATTTTCTCGCTGCAGTTGGAACGATCCTCCAAAATGTCGCGTCGCGAAATTTGCGTTTCAATATCGGAGCGGCGTCCATTATAAAGTGTCAATCTCCTTTTTACAGCCCCAGAGCTGTGTGCATGCTTTATGGTCCAATAAAACACGATTTTCGCGAGGACGTGAATCGGTCGGTACGCGCGGCGGGCGGCGCGCGGTGCGTCGCACTTTAGATCGCGCGGCACTAAAGAGAATACGCGAACGTCGGCATGCATAATTGCGTTAGCCGCGGCAGCGAGGTCCCCAGGATCTTCCAGCCTGTTTTGAATTCATGGGCGCCGTTCAGTCGTATCCCCACAACGTATATTCGGAGAACCGCCGGTTGAAGCTTCAGCCCTATTACGCGTGTACTTGTCACGAAGGGGAAAAGCCTACCTCTCTCTCGCGCGTTCCACCGAATCCCGCGCGGGTTACCAAAGATTTATACGAATCAAGATACTCCAGCGTGATTGCGAGAGCCTTGAATCTGTGAAGATATATCTCAGGTGCGAAGAAGTATGTTGGAATACGTAGGAAGAGGGAGATGAGAGGGAGGGGGAATAAAGGCTCTTTCTCGCGGTGGAGGTCGGAAAACGAACTCCTCGCCTTGATCCCTTGTCGGGCTCCGCCGAGCGATCCGTAAGGCTCGCGGATTCGCATTTTCTGACGGACAGGGCGCGTAAAAACCCCTTAAGTGCATTCCGACAAGCGGCCCGCTCGATATGCACGAGTATCTGGGAACTCGAAATTTGGTTTCGCGAGTAGCGTATCTGCTGAAAATCCCGGTCGGGAAATCAGTTTCTCAACGGCACGGAGATTACAGCGATATAAGGGGTGTACGATACACTAATCTACGGTCGCGTTAATACTTAACGAAGTAGTTTCGAAGTGGTGTTTGCAGCGTAATGTCTTCAGCACACTTTGATCAAACAGCTACTCGCTCACACTGTGCGCGCACAAGGTTAAGAGATCTTTCGATATCTCATCGCTTCTTGCGGTTCTCTTTAAGTTAAAAAAAATATTTATATATATAAATGAAAAAAAAAACGTTAATTATAATCAAAACGACACGATTTGTTGAAGATATTCTTCGAAACTTTAAGTTACTATTAAACTTTATATTTTATATTACTAAAGAATTTCCTTTTTAACAAAGCATGAAAAATAAAAGTCTTAGGAAAACTTATTTTCTAGATATTAATTCCTTATTTTTTTAAACATGCAAAAAAGAATTCTTTAGTATAATAAATATTTTTCTAAATAATATCCATAAAAATATTTATCCATGTATGAGTATGCTTCTTCTGCAACAGAATAATTTTTTGGAAAGCTTTCTAGCTTTCTAGCTTTCTAGCTTTCTGGAATAATATTTATGAATTTTGAAGCACTGATTTTTTTTAATTATTCGAAGAAATAATTAATAAAATAATTTTTTAAACTCGCATTATATTCTAATTACAAATATCACAAAATTAGAAGCACAATGACGATTGTTTCATAATGCTGAGAAATTGCTCCACGAGCAAAAAATTAAGAGGTTTATACGACTCTCTGTTTCATAGACATTAATATTTTGTTTTTCAATCAATTTCCATTCAAAGCAAGCTTTACTTTGTACTTAAGTAGAAATTTCGTTAAAAGTTTAATTACTAAGATAATTAATATTGAAATTTGACAAATTGCCGGTCTTCCATCAAATTTTCTTCAAGAGTAGATTGAAAACCCATCAAAGAATTTGCGATTAAGAGTTGGAACGGTTAGTCTAAGTACATATTTTAACGGCGATTTCTTCAGATCTTTCGGAGTCGAATTTTCCTTAATGCAAATTTAATGGATCAAAACTATTACTTAAAACTATTACTGCTTATCGCTGTTAAAGATTTCTGAACTTCATATATTTCAACAATTAAATATAAAAGTAAAATCTTTATTTTAGCAGATATAATTTAAATTAATTGACAAAGACCGTACATGACGCATTATCAATATCGTTGCGTAATTTGCAATTTACATTTACGCCATCGAGTTTCTTCACATTAACACAGAGGAATTAATTATAAGTGGTTGCATTTAAGAGGAGCAGTGCGTGTACGGGATTTATCTCTTTACATGAAGCGCGTTCAAACATTTGTAAGAACAACCTTAGTCCGCTAGTAGCTTCTGTCGAGAGTCGTCGAGTAAATAGCCCGAATGGGACTCGTCCCAGTAAATATGTCTCCTGATACGTCACGGAGCTTTCACGTTACACGGCATCATTTATAAGATGAAGAAGACGGTTATGGCAGAGCGGAGTAGTGATAAATAAGTCTGAGACACCTAGTTGTGCGGAGTCCCAACTCGGAGGAGCCGGAGTGAAATCAGGCCGATGTATGCAACGAATACTCGCGCGTTTCGCGATATACGTACCAATGTTATTTACACTATCAGAATAGCTCGCAAATCCCCATCCCCCGCTGGGGGGATTGTCGGTGCAATTGAAAGAAAACTGTTCTACGCTCGGCAATAAACACACAACGGTATAACGAAACACATTCGTCGTTGCTCGATAAATCACTCGTTACCAGGGAGAAACGTCGAATGCACGCAATTTTTTTTTCGTCCTCGTTGCAGAGGAGGTTCTTACGAATTGTAATACGGCGAGATGGCATAAAGGGAGCAATAAAAACGGAGACGTCACGCCGACGGACAAACGATCGTCGCTATTACTATTGGCCTGTCGTAAATGCGCGAGGCGGACGCGCGTCCGCGGGTATATTAATGCATTCCGCTGCTCTATTTATGAGAGCGAGATCCACTTCCAACCCCCAGGAGTCGTTTACTTTCAATTCTCGGGTGTTCGATTAATTTTCGTATCGATGGCGCCCGGGAGCTCGCCACCGCCGCCACCGCCACCGCCGTCGCCGTCACGCGCCACCGTGAAAATTTATGGCCCACGGATTTCGCGAACTTCGCCTCGGGTTATGGCGATCGCGATCGCGGAAAAATCGGTATATATCCGTTCGGCACGCTGCGCCAAACCGACGGGATATTTAAAAGGGTCTGGTTCGCGAGCTATTTGCCGCGGGGGCCGCCGGCGCGCACGCGAACACCCAGAGGCGCGATACGTATTCCCCGCGAAATAACGGCGATTAAACTTTATGGGTCGTGGACAACGCCGAGGGCGTCTCTCCCTTTTGGCCGATCGGCGTACACGGAAACCCGAAGCTGATTGCGGAACGTGTGTAGGCGCTGCGCCGGTCAGTCCAATCGTTATTAATACCATGAGCCGTTCTGTTGTTGCTGAAATACGATTTGCAACCCTCGTTCGCGCGTACAGTGACAGCAAATCGGTGCACGGATGAATTCGGAATAGAGTAAGAAATGAGTATACACGCGCGATCGATATTCCTCCATACCTCGATATTTCGCACATTCGCGAAATATCCGTACGTGACGTATGGGAAGTTAAATTTGCATTTATATTCTGCAAAAGTGCCACCTTCGCTGGCGCTTACCGCGATTAAACGGACGAACCTAATAAGTTAAATGGGAAACGGACGAGATTTCTAATCGATAATGAAAGCGACAAACAATTTTAATTTTCGTTAAAGGATACCGTGCGGCTTTTAGCAATAAAGCTTCAGCCAGTCTTTGACGATGCGCCAAACGAACTCTTTTTTTTTTCCTCGCACATACGTCAAAGATCTTAACGGGACTTGATTCATGGATACGGGTGGTTATCCACTCCGGTTTCTGTGTATGTCCATCGATCCGGACGTCGTCATCGTTCTCGGCAGACACATTCCCCGCTGTGGATATTATTCGCTCCACCATAGATATATGGATACGCGTGTCACAGTGTGCGAGCGTATTCCCGTGCATCATCCCCGGGATATAGCCCAACTGTCGCCCGCGAATCATACGACGGCGCTGTCATTGCGACCCATCCGGCGTAACCCACTTTTCCAGGCGGAATTCTTTCCTCCTCAGATGCAGCAGGCGTAAAGTATTAACCAATGACGAGAGTGGCGACGACAACGGGGGCGACGGATGGATCTGCAGATCGGACGGATACCGAGGTAATAGTCAATAGGACGGTTATTGCCAGAGCAAAGCGATTAAGAGCTCGCAGATACGTTCTCAAACCGATGACGGAGAAATAAATATATACTATATACTATATATAAATGCACCATTCAAGACTAATTATATTAAAAATTAAGTAGAAATGTATGCCACGTGCGATACTTCTTTTAATTTAAGAATGATTTGTCGCCCGAATGCGCCATTCTGGAATTACGTAAGAAGGCGCGCGTTATATTGGGAACAAGTTGAAGTTCCAAACTTATATTAAAACAATAAAAACGGAGGACACGTCGCGTCATTGGAACTCGGTGCCCAAGATATTCCTATACGTGACCACGTCGCGATTTAGCGTGCGACCTAGAACGAACGGTCGCAGATGTTACGTAGCCGATATACGCGTTCTGTGACATTCTGATGTACGGAAGTACAGCGCGATCGATTTGATCGATATCGCGTGTCGCCGAAGAAGAAGGGACAAAAGCACGCGCCGGTCTTTCCCGTTTCTTCTTTTCCCGTCCCCGACATCCTTCCTGTCGCGCTTTCCCTCTCCTCCCTCCCACCCTCGCGCGACCCTTCGAAAAATTACGAGTACGTGTAACTCGGTTGCAACGTGTAACGCGTCGTTGGCCCGATACCGGAAAAGGCATTCCAGGCCATTGGTCACGACGGCGCTTAAGCGACGTTCTATCTTTCGTCGGTGTGTGTCACTGGTGCTTTATACCTCACGGCGATTGAGCTCCCGAGGGGGCCCTTGTCTCTCTCGTCCGTCTCCTCCTTTGCCGCGCGCTATCTCGCATTGCGCTCAGGGGGTGGTTTATCTCTCTCTCTCTCTGTCTTTCGTTTTCTCCGTCGCTGTCTCTCGACCCTCCGTCGCACACCCAGTTTCCGTATCCTCGTCTCGCGACTTCAAAGCCAAACCCAGTCTTCCTCGCAATAAGATTGTCGGTTTACAGTAGACATTGCGAGACAAAAGCCGCTCTTTACCTATTCCACGTTCCGCTCCTTCGACCCATCCTCGTTCTCTTCCATCTCGTCGTTATCGTTCATCCTGCACTCATTCGGTATCCGTTTGATTGCTCCGCATGAGAGAGGAACATTGCGTTGCAAAGGACGAAAGTAGGGCTGACTGAAAGGTAAGCCGCGCGGAACAATGCGTGAAAGCTTTCCTTTTGAGACATGACGAATGAGTCGGACGGGATGGGATGCACGCGTGGCGCACTGTGACGCGACAGCGAGATACGGCGGTTTCTCGTGAATGTCGAGTGGATGTCAGATTCCTCGGGGCTACTCCGGGGGACCAAGCGCGTGTTACACCGGCCATGGTCTTTCGCGCAATTAGCCACGCGCCCGTGCATTAACGTACAGATTTATGGAGGTAATTAATGCTTCCGTATGCGAATTATTGCGTCCTATTTGATACCCGATTTGTGCCAGCGGCGGCAGCCCAATTTCTGCACGCCGTCGTGCCTTTCAAGGGAGCCTTGCGACAAGGCGATCCAACGAAAGTTCCAACCTATTTATTTCCGCGTCATGGAAATTCTGGAACGCAGAGAGACGACAGTGTCGGTTATCGCGCTTGCAATCAGTCGCGAGGGCTATTTCGCTTTATTTGCCGCGGTCAACTCGCGCGAGGTTTATCGAAACATTACGATTATCCCCTTTAATTGGATATGTACACACTTCATACATATGCCAATAACACGCTCTTGATTGCGGCAATTCTGTGATAATATTACGGTATATTATAGAATGTGCTTATGTTAGCGATTTCGCAACAGACCTGAATGTGCGAACCGTTGATACACATGATAAAACAACAATATCATTAACAAAAGCATTTAAAACTGTGTCAATGAACTTTTAAAGGTTTTTACAGAACAGGATTTGCGGGGGACACACAAAACCGGATTGCGGAGAAGTTGATCGAGTCTCTCATAACTACATCAACATGATGATCGTGATATAATTTACATGCAATATATGCAGTACAATGACCAGTACGCTGCAACAGGCGGAGACAATCTGCAGTTACCTCGACGTCACATCGACTTGATGTATTCATGAATCGGACCGATCTATTATCACCTATGACGCAAAACGTGAGAAAGAGAATTGGATAATTTTTAACGTTAAAATAGTCATGCGCGGCCGAGTAAGATATTCCTCAAGGAATCCGTAACTACAGGGACGTCCGCGATTTTCGATATAGCTCACATGCAGGAGTCATTAGTGAAGAAATAATTTATTATCCAAGACGAAAAGAATTAAAGTCCGCGTTGCTTTGAGAGTGCCGGACGCCAGCTGTAAGCTTTCTTGGGCAAAGGATAAACTGACAGAGAGAGAGACAGAAAGGATTATGTTACGCCGAAGACGACGCTAAAGTCGGTATTAGTTCGCCGTCTGTGGGTGTGTATGTGTGTGTGTGTGTGTGTGTGTGTGTGTGTGTGTGTGTGTGTGTGTGTGCGTGCAACTCTTAGTAAATTCAGCATGTTTCTGCTGAGCTTGGAAAATCTGTGAAACGGTGACCCCTTCGCCGTCTTGGAAAATTATATAGCGGTCGAAAATCTTCGCCAAATTTAACTCCGCAAAATATTATCCTTCCAACGAGCGTCGTTCAGGCACACGTACGCTTCGTGCCCGCCCTCGCTCTACGTCAGTGCTAATGGCACAATCTACATTCACAATAGCGCCCGGGTGCCTTCTTCGTTCCGCGCAGACCGGCGAACGGTTTACGTTCAGAACGTTACACTGCCGGGTATTCGGATCCTCGTCTTCGGCTCTCGGGATAAATTCCGCGCTATTTCAGGCGAGAGCGGGTGTTCGATGTAATTCTGACGACTTCTCTCACGGACTTTCTTTGGACTTTTTAACGTGAGAGCGGCCAAGATTTATGCGGCAGTTAAAAATCCACCGTATAAATATATTACCGGAGCAAATTTCCCGAGTGTACATTAATCTGAATTTTTGTCCGCGTCATCGTGACCTTCCTGTAATACGTAATCTACAGACACACTTCATCATATAATTCTCCGTTTGCACGGCGAGTACGGATAAATTTTTCAGATTGCACCGGCGGAACGAACTTTGCGCATTAAGCGGAATACAATCCCGCGCGATAAATTTATGTTTACAGTCGTATAAATAATCCTCGAGTAAATTCCCATCTTGGTTAATCACAATATTCGCAACCGGAATCGCGCACGAGATTGATTGATTTCATTTTATATAGGCAGTTTCGTACTCTCGCCTCGCTACAGCCTCGCTACAGCCGCCTTAAGCCCTCCTGGATGTTCTGCTC
This sequence comes from Tetramorium parvispinum, assembly GCA_011638315.1. NCBI lineage: Eukaryota > Metazoa > Arthropoda > Insecta > Hymenoptera > Formicidae > Tetramorium > Tetramorium parvispinum. The sequence goes on along the minus strand of VBVR01005255.1, from coordinate 552 downwards.
GGCACTCGGACGAGAAACTGGTATTAGCCGCCAGTCACTAACCCCGAGAGTAGATACGGTGCATTTCGGTTAAACTCGGCAGAGCACCCAGCGACTGGGCTAAGCTTTCCGATAAACTCGTCAGCCGTGTTTGAATCGACTGTACGGTATCAGCCTCAATTTACCGTCGGCTGTAGCGCATGGTTCCTTTCAGCAAAGGTGGACAAGCATCTCACGCGATCGTGTGCACGACCGTGGCACTATCGGGGAAACGAAACCGCGTGGTTTTGCGAATGTGTACGTGCATGTCCGCGCGCGTGTCTACGAGCGTCAGGAGTATGTACGTGCGTGTGCACCGCCACGAAGGGACGCTTTATTAGACCGTGCAGGTCTGAAGCTCGGTCACGGGGTTGACGAGGAACGAAGTGGATGCGGAAACGCGGGCGGAGGGCGGGAGGGAAAGAGCGTGTACGAGGCGGATGGAAACGAGGGAGATTGAAAGGGAGCGAAACGTGCGCGGAACACAAGCGGCCGCCCTGCTGGATCGGGTCAGGGAACAAGGGTCGACGGGGG
>VBVR01005254.1:0-12508 GCA_011638315.1 Tetramorium parvispinum | reverse complement strand
ACTTACGATTCATCTTCCTAAAATGCGAAAATTATATTCGACTGTTTCTCAAACTTATTGAATTTCATCGAGTCTAAAGAGAGCCGGTTCGCTTCTTGCATGTCCGGCGTATTCGAACAAACGTATCATCAGCACCGATTCATTGAGTTCCCCGCCTCCCGATCTCCAAACGTCGGCCGATAATTTCCGAAGTCCGTCTCGGAAGGACTTCATTAACCGCCGCGGGACCGTCGGCGCTCCGGGGAGAGCTCGAAAAACTGGTGCGTACATCATCGCGGCCGGCCGGTTGGCGCGGGTGAGGCTGGTCCCGCGCCGCGGGCGAGCGCGCCCGCGAGGGTGTCGCGCGTGTATCACGGTGCTCCCGTCTCCAGAACCCGGCGGCATCACGGTATAAATAACAGCCTGGCTGATAATTAAGACGCGCTTTTCGGCGCGATCCGACACCCGCTGTCTCCTCGCGACGCGACACTGAGCTCGCGCGCGTGTAGACACGCGAGGTCGCGTCCGCGGGAGCGCAAGATATATCACCGTGGATCCGCGAACCGCGACGGAATTCCAGCGGAATTCTCGCGAGAGATGAGGGTCAACGTGTATATCGGTAAGAATCTTCGCGCTTTGTGTCTGCCCTCCCGCGGGGAATGGAAGAAGCGGCAGGAGGAGAGCGGGAGGGAGGGAGGATCCGGAGAAAATAAAAAAGACGCGCGGAAGAATCGCGCCATGTGCGAGGGCTCCGCCGCGGCGGAAGGTATTGCGTGGATTCATCTGGATAAAACCGCGGCGCGATCAATCACCTAGTGATTAACTGCGCTACCTACGGAATCGAACTCGCCCCGTAATTTATGGCGGTTTTTCTAGATAAGTTATAAGGGACGTGTCGAGGTGTGTGACACAGGTGTTCATGTAGGTAGTGCGCTCGTTATTGAAATAACGCGCTCGTTGTGCCCGTGATATAGACGACTTCTGCGCACATAGATACTTCAAGCGCTTGATGGGATCGTAATGGAAGCGAGTAGTTTAGTTTGTCCGTGCAGATAAACATCAAGTCGAAGAAACGAGCAGATCTCTTTTCCCAAGTAAAAACATATTTATTATCATCCTTTAACTCGTAAATATTAACGTTGATAATTTTCAAATTAAACCTAATAAAAATCCCATCTTATGCGTAATAATTATGCGTAACACTACTTTGTATTTAATTCCACGACATAAAATTTTCGATTCCTTAATTACGACACTACTACTCGAGCTCTGTATCATTTAGTTTCTCTTTTTAGTTCTTAAACCAAATATTTCGTGAATATTAATGATCGTGTTTCGAATAAAATGTAATATCATTTGACTTCATGTGTCCTCCCGAAAAATTCAACGACGAGAGGAAAAGAGAAGAATTAATTTTTACGATCAGCTGGGACAAGGACGAGGTTAACTATCGCTGCGCGCGAGCATGAGGAGGAGCGCTATTGTGAATGCGGCTCCTATGCCATCGATATAACTTTCCAAGTGTAATTGAGGGAATAAAGTCCGCGAAATTTCGCGAGCCGCGACGCTAGCGTGGATCGTAAAGAGGATGAGCATGTCCCGGCGTAACCTGAGGCTGCGAAGGGGCTGCAGTAACGCGACGAGGACACGTCGGGAAATGAAAACGAGGGGCGTCCCGGTGCCGGCGACGTTCTACCAACCCCACGGGGAGCCGGCACGTTATATCTTCATTAAGCAGTATACCTAACCGTCCTGTCGCGCGACTTCTTAGCACTTCGCAGTCTGCGCTAATTTCACGTTAACTTCTTCTTTCTACATATCGGTTTCTCCGCTCCTCGTGACGTAGTCGCATAAAGACGTTGGAAGGATGAACAGGCCGCGAATTGCCGTCTTTCTTCACGTTAACCACAATAGCACGACGACGTCTTTTCTAATATTTTTTCTTACTGTGTAATTTGAGTATTTTGTTTTTTATTATAATTGTAAATAGAACAATTTTTATCAAGATGTGTTTTGTCTCTCGAAGGAATTTAGGGAGAGAGATTTAAGGAACTTTAATGATTTTTTTAAATAATTTACTTAAGAAAAAGATTCTTTTTTCTTTTAAAACTTTAAAACATAATTGTTGTGTCTAACACATAAATAGTTACTTTTTATTACTTAAAATTCTATTCAACTTGAAAATGTACAATTTAATCGATAATTTTTATTAAGCGTGTATCGTTATTTTTTTCGATTTTTGACTTTTTGGCAGACGATTTATCAAAAAATTTCCAAAGAATCAGATTTTGAGTTCTCTTCAATTTAGGTTTAAATCTTTTCAGAGATAAGACCTCCCGTGCAAGCGAGTAAAGTGTCACTCAACCTCCGGTTTTCATTAAACCGGACAGCCTTAACAACCTGCTTTCGGCAGTGGAGAAACCGGCAGCGCGAGAACAGTCTCCTTAGAATTTAATCGCGACCCTTTGTCCGCCGAGTAACGCCCGCAAGTCTCAGGATCGTGTCGATATACCATTGGGTCCTCTCCGGCGGGTGTTGCGGAGGAAATTCCAGGTCCCCGAATCGCCGTAAGATCGGGACGCATCGTTATGGGTCCGCCGCGCTCCCGCGTATCTCTCTCGCTCGCTCGCGGGCGGTATCGGGCCGGTCCAGAAGGAGGACGCGGTCGTAAATATTCGGGCGCCAAATAATGCCGGTTCCGAGCGAGAGCAAGCGACCACGACTGCCGGCCGACCCGTAATGAAGGACATCCTCGTTAATTAGTCAATAAATTATCCTTCGCGCTCACGACGCCCGTGGTCGGGCCTCCTGCTCGCTCGCCACCGCGTCTCCTCTCGTCTCCTCTCGTCTCCTCTCGTCTCCGGGATCGCTCCAAAAGGGTCACATACTTTACGACACCTATCTCGCGCAACAGCGCGATGCATTTCTCACAATCAGCGGCCCCCGAAAGACGGAAAACATACACATTTCGATCTCAGGACGATCTACGAGGTGGTCCACCACGTCGCTCGGATCGCCGTCGTTTTCTCGAGCGCTCGCGGGAATGCGTCCTCCCTGATAGCGAGATGACGGTCGATCACGACGAAAATAGATCCTCGGAACGGGCTCGCGCGAACCTGTTCCGACGAAAGCGTTTCGAGAAAGCCAATCTGGCGTTAGAAGAAACAGCCCGCGCGGCAAGAATTAAATACAGAATGCAAAAACTGTTGTATTCGCGCCTGTATTGCTCAAAAGCCGCAAAAGTCGAGCTGACCAGATGGTCTCTTCAGAATCACGCGTTCGAACGGAATCCATTAAAATGTACAAGCTAGAGCGTGCAATTATCTTCGAATTCTTGTGTTGGCCGCTGTAAATGCGCGTTCGCACCCTGACAGGAGCCCGTGCGTGCTGCACCACGCAGGTGGACGGCAGTGGGATCCTCCCGTAATGTCCCGCACGGCATAATGTCGTGCACCGAGCATAAAGATCCGCTCCTATACGTGTCCGAGTTACATACCGTGCCACGTGACCGTACATCACTTTAACTACTTCCTGGCTCGGTACGATTCCGCCGGCTCACACGCAGCCGCGAAGGACGGTGCTCATCTTTTCCGAGAAATCCCGGCGTGAAGAACCGACGCGAGTTGCGAACCGATGATGTGTCGATGAGAAGATTTGAAAAAGAACGCGGGTATGTTAATATATTTTTATCTACTTTGATATCATTAATGTTGAAATTATAATTTTTTTTTTCACGCAAAGTGTATTAAGGATCTTTTGATAAAATATCGCGATCTTTTTCTATAGGCATGATAAAAAGTTAAGATTTGTTTTTAATAAGGCAGGTGTAATCGCAAGGAAAATTAAAAGATCGGGCGTTGAGATATACAGATTAATATACTTCATCAAATCAGTACATGGTATATATAAATCGTTGATTTAATGAAATCATAAAAATGTGAACATCTTTCTCTCACTCTTTCGGCTAATTTGGTCTGAAAATGTTATTCGTATAATTGTTCGCATCATTTGGCGTCGGAAAGTCTTCAGCGTGAGCTTCCAGCAGGTGAGCACGAAGCTCCTTGGCGAAATTCGTGCAGAACGGATCCGTTTCTTTTCCTTTCTTCTTCTTGCAAAATTCGCACTCGTAGATCGTCTTGCCCGGATGCAGATTCGTCGATAGTATGTGCTTCCGGAGATTTTCCTGCGAACACAAAAATTGTCTATGACCTAAACAAAGAAATTAATTAGACTATCGTTTCATAACAGAGCTGCTGACAATTGGTAAAAATCCTGACATTTTTAGCAACCACAGAATTAATAATCAATCAATAAGCTCGTATTCTTATATTCTAATTTTTATTAAATAAATCGAATACGCTGCTCGATTATTTTACGCAGCTCTCCGATTTCTATCAAGCTCTATCAAACGAGTCTATCTGCTTTCTTTTGGATGTCAATTAAAATTTTATTCGAATTTAAAGTTACAATGTTCACGCACATAAAGAGATTTTTCATCGCGATTAAGCGGCGATCAGGCCTCACATCGAGTCAAGTCTCGAATTCGCATTTTTTTTTTTCGGAAACGTCTGGATATGCGGTGGATATACTTCTTCAGTGGTGTGCAACCGGGGAATCGGTCCGCCGCAAAACCGGACGCACACATTCATTGGCTACGTTGTTGGCGCGTTTAAAGACGCTTTACCCTCTCCGGGCTAAGTAGCCGGCCGTAATCGTAAACATCTTCCTACCAGGCGGGCTTATACGAGCCGCTGATGGCAACGCGCGGCAACATCAAATTTAATTTCCCATAAGTAAATCTTTCCGCGGGCACCGCTCCGTGACGGGCGTGCAGATTAAGCCTCGTTCACACCGCGTTGGGCGGCCGCGGCGGATCGGAGGAGCGGGCGCGCGCTGTCACGGAAATCTGGGCGTGAGACCGATTTCGTTTAGCCCGATCGAGTCCAATTGCTACGGGTTTAATTTTCTCCGTATCGTAAGCGGCCGCGAGCTACCGTGGGCCGCCCGAAACGGAAGGACGTACAAACGCGCATTTACGACCGTCGGGAGTGGATGGTGATTTTATGAGCCTAATAATTTTCGGGTATACTAGCAGAAGCAGCAAGAAGATGTTGGAGAAAGATGTTAGAAGCAAAAGGATATTAGAAGAAATGTATTCTGTTCCTTAATATATTACCTGGCAGAAAGCCTGATCGTTAAATATCTAAAGTTCTAACATTTCTACCACCATTAAAAGCCAGAATTTATCGAGCGATGGACAATAAATAATTTTCTATTTCTATTCAAGAATATAAATTGTGCAATGAGAGATAATTCCGTACCGCTTTGAAAACTTTTTGCAGTGTCTGATAACATCTGCATCTGCAAGCTATATCGCGCGGATACTTCAATCTTTTCGCATCATTTAGTCATCGCCGATATTAGTTCTCTTTTGTAAGACAGGAAGAAACGCGGCCGACTACGATTGTAACGTAAATTATTATCATTGATATGCAGAAACCGTCGAGGATAAAACCGACTGCATCGGCAACGCGAGTAGATTGTAAAATTATATAGAAAGAGAAAGAAATGGAAAAAGACCTTTACCCAAATTAACGTTTCATTGAAGGTCCACTCGATTCGTTCACCTTTTTCTTTCCTCCCTTCATTTTATGAATAAATAAAATGTAACCGCCTGAGATATTTCGCGGGTTAATAATAAAACTGTAATGTCGGTCCCTATAATTACTTATCAGCTCAAGTTACGAGATTGCGAAATGTTACGCAACGGAAGACACAAGAATGTAGCGAGAAGGGAAAAAACATGTGAATGACGCAAGAATCATAAAAATTTTAATTATTTTACTCATATGTGGCAAACGGTAATTAAATAAGTTCGAACAAATTAAACTCATTAAATAAAAAAAACTGCTCAAAAGATTAAAACAGGAATAATGAGCTAATTCGCGAAACAAAATTTAATATAAATATATCATGAATAAATGCAAATCATTCTCATCTGTAGCTTCATTGAAATCTTTACATTTTTTTTATAAATCTCCATCATCGACTCGCAGATAGTAAAATTATTTTTTAATTTTTATCACGATGCATTCGTCGTTAATATTCGTATCGCGGGCCGTAGTCTATCGTGATGAAGTAGGAAGCGACTTTTCGACAACTCTCGGCGACCGATGTGGGAAACAGGACGCAAGTTTTGGATTCGGTGTTAACCGGTGTCGGCTTGAGGAGAGTTACCGCCCTCGACGAAAGTTTTCCAAGTGCCGACGGTGGCGAGCCGATGGCGGGACCCAGGGGGGAGGATGGTTTCGAAGCGAGAGCGGAAGCGTTGGTCGGCAAAAAGAGGCATCTAACCGTCCGAGGTAAATCATAGCGCGGAGAGAAGCGAGAAAGGAAGAGAAAGGAAAGTGGCGCGCGTAATCTCATCGACGCAGGGTGAGCTCTGCGCTCCTCTACGTGGAAGAGTTTCCTCGTTAAATCGTCCCGCACGCTGCTCGCACGTTTCTTCCTTATTAAAGTGCCGTGCAAACAGCTATCGCCCGATACTACCCCGTAGTCAGAATCTCCCGATCATCCCTCCCGACGGATTATTTTTTTCCATCGTTAGTCGCACAATATACGAGCGATTTATTAATGCTTTGAGTAATCAGTCTCTATAAATACATATCATAATATTTTTGAAATATTATAACTTAATCTATACTGGAAAAAATGTTTTGTTCTATGAACTAAAATTCCGTCGCGACGACGAAATATATTTTGGTTAAAATATGCCCAACAAAACTGTTTAGTTGTTGTAAACAAATATGTTATTTGTTCATATTTTGTTAAATCATTTGGTTTAGAGAACAAAACAGAAAAATACATTTAATAGAAATTAGTTAAAGATTTTATTATATTAAGCAAGATACTTGGTTAAATACCTCAATTAAACAGTTTGGTTGGAAATACTGAATTTTTTTCCTACTGTAATTTTGATAAATTGAGAATGAAATAAATTTTAAACATTTTACGTACATTATACATTGACTTATATTAAACCCCTGGCGGGCACACATACTTTTTACCTCAATCGAGGGCATACTGGGTTATTTTGGTCAAGGATTTTTTCAAATAAATCTTGGCTTTTAATTAACATAAGAGGATTTCTTTTTTTTAAATATAGAATGAACATCCCTTTTTATAACGTATTTCGATTTGTTAAGAAAACTAATGTTGTTTTAATAATATTTGAATTTAAATACCAAAAAACCATGCTTTTTTCAATTTTTCGTTCAAAATTAAATATTCTGAGTTCTAATTGAGCTATCGTAAATATTAATAAAACAAGCAATATCCTCTTTCGTTAGTATAGGTACTACTGTGTGTTACAAAATTTCAACTTTTACAAAATATATTTTATATATATGCCATAAACAATAAATGAATAATTAATTTACAATAAAGAACTAAATGACGCATCTGTACTTATTATAATAAAAAACAATTTGCGCACAAATTAAAGAAAAAAGACACTTTTCTTCTCGATTGAAATATACCTTACTGGGCACATTGGGTCAAATAGACCCAGTACTCTCATTTTACATATTTGTAAAACAGCTGTTAAGAAAGAACTAACAATGAAATTTTGTTTATCCTTCTTCGGAAGGTTCAAATTAAATTATTCAATAAAAAAAATCGATTTCTATCTTTTCTTCATATCATTCGAAGCACCACGGAATGTGCATGTCTGGTCAAATAAACCCTGTATGCCCTCCAGGGATTAAAACAATATATCGGTTTTCTTACAAACTGAATCGATATCTACTTCTTTATATATATAAAAAAATTAAATTTAATAATTAAAACTATAGAATATAATAATACACAATATGTTAATAAAATATGCAATTAGTATTGCAAAAAAAGATAAGAACTGAATTAACCTAAATGACCAAAGAGGACTGTTATTTAATATGCAAGAATTATTTTTGATTCTTCAACTTTTACTTTGAGATTCAGGAGTATGTAAGACACCCTCGTCATTTTGAATCGAGGATGAGGAGCAGTCGATCGATGCGTTTGCGCGAATGCGAATGAGAATCACTGAAATGAGTTTATGTCGCTATATCAAAGAGACACGGAGACCTCGTATGCGAGTCGCATCCCAACTCAAGCATCAAAGGGCATTAGCATACCGACCGCGCGGTATGACTGGGCCGTGCGTGCGTGTGGGCATTCAGTGGGCACAATTAACTCGTTATCTTATCGCGCCTCGGCGGCGGCAGAGGCGGCGGCGCGGTCCAAACGTTAAGGTTGTACTCTGCTTAATTTACGCCACGGAGTCCGGGATAAAAATTGGACCGCGTCGGGACTCGCGGGGTGCACGAGACAACCGCCGGGAGAGAGCCGCCACCGCTCGACGTGAAGACGAGCGAAGACTTTGAACCCCGATGACGACTGTGTCGCGAGGACGGGTGTGCGTGTGCGTGCGGTAGGTCTCTCCAACACGCAAACGTACGGCGCTACTGGTTTTAGACGTACAGAGTATCGCGAACGTTTCGTGACCTTCATCTCTAGAACAACGCCACTAAAAGATCCTAACTCGAATTAGGAAGGACAAATCTAATTATTACGGAATTTATGGTAAAAAAATGGTTTGCGCGCACGTATCTCTGTTTGCGATTTAAAATTGTCTAAATTATATCAGTAATATGAAAAATAGTTAGTGATAACTTACCAGAGTGTTACTGGCATAGGGACAATGTCGACACTTGTACGGCTTGGCGCCCGTATGCAGTCGAACGTGTCTCCGCAGGTTCGAGCCGAGCTTCGTCTTAAAATTGCAGCCCTTGTAAGTGCAGGAATGGATCTGAACGTTGTCGGTGTTCGCGGAATCCTCGTGCCGTATCCTGTGCCTATGGGGAATTAATACAATCGTTTTAAAGCGGAGCAATGTCAGTGGTAATCGGCGATCGTAAAGTCTTCTGGCGAAACACACGGGCGATTTTCATGGAATCGCGCGCGCGATCGTTACGCATTCTTTCCGTTAATTAGATCCTCTCGATGCTGAACCACTGACGCACGCAATTAAAGCATAATGATACAGATTTACGTATCCGATATGCATGATTATTGCTATTAAATGGAAATTCTTATTGGAATTGAGCGGACGCGAAATTTATTCGGGCCAATCGAAGCGTTTTATGAAAGTCTGATTAACGCCCGAGCGCTAATACCGGTCAACGTGGCTATTAACGCCAGATAAACTTTCTACGCTGAGGTGAGGTCGATACCGAGTATCTAATCGCGGAAATATATCTGCCGGAGCATCATACCGGTGTCGCGCATAAAGTAGCCGTTGCCGCGATAGCCGCGGAAAGGAGCAGATACGAGTTTGTCATCGGGAGAAAAGCCGGACGAGCAACAAGAAGGCAGAAGCGATATACCTTCTGGAATGCCCACAGTAGTAGAAATATTATCAACATCGCACACGATCAGCCAATTTGTAATAGCAAATCTGCCGGCCGTGCCTTAAACCCAACGATTGTAACTAACGATTAATTATAACTCATGTTATGATCTATGGTCAATATGTATATTCCGTAACGCGACATCGTTTCCTTCAAGCATGCAGAAGAGTTTCGCGATATAATAACAAAAAAAGTAAATGAAATTCGTGCATAATTCGGATTCAATTCTAGCACGGAGGATCACAAAGACGGAGGTGAAATAATTTACTTAACCGTGTTAAAAATAACAGGATCGTTATTAATTTATTTATCAAGAGTTTCGCAAGTCTCGTCCTCTCGTGCCCCCTTAATATCTGAACCGAAGATTACTTTGTATAATCAGGACACGACAACATGCTGAAGTGTACATTTTTTTTCATTGTGAAAGAGGGGCACGAGATCGCATCAGAAGTGTATCCTCCACAACGTTCCCTCCTTCTCCGTGCTTCGCCGAAGTTCATCGTCGTAGTCGCGGCCCGGTGATTATGAACGATGCGATATGCGTGCGCGATATTACGAGGGAGCCGTTGACCGCGGGTACGTGTATATCAGGTTCGAGATGCGTGACACGTTTAATTAAAATCCCGCGTGATTTACTCCGCCGGGCTCCACGCGGCAGGGAGGAAGGACGGGGCGAGAAAGGGAGAGAGAAAAGAGAAAGAGAGAAAAGAGGGGAAAAGGGGGGAGAGCGATACGAGTGGACGTACGCGGAAGAGGAGCGTCGGTGGAGGAGAGCCCGCGCGACACACTCTGCGGCTGCGTTGAGTTCGACTCACGTAGTAAGTACTCAATTCGCGATGAAATATCGCGGCGACCATCGGCCATGCGCGGACGATCATAACGGGTTGCCCGCACTTAACCGGCTGCCGCACGCAACTTCCGCTTTCGCGGTCCTCCACCTCGATCTTTCTCTCGCCGCCGCGCCATTCCTCTCGTTCGTTCTCTCGACCTCCTATCCCTACCTGCGACATTCGTATTTCTTCGAGAGCCCGTCTCTCGTGGAGCGGGGAAAAAAGCGCGGTGTCAAACGAGGAGAAATTTATTAGGGGCGCTTCCCGCGCCACAATGGCCTTAATAAGGCTTAATTTAAATACGATCTCTCTCTCTCTCTCTTTCTCTTGATTTCACGCGAATCCATTGCTAGGAAGATCGGTTTTACGCGATCGCTGTATGATCGAATATTGATGGAGAGAAAAAGAGAATCTCAATTGATTAGAACAGTACTTCTCCATTTTGATGAATGCGATAAGTTTATTATGGCATCTTCAATTTTCAATTGGCAGCTCGATTTATGAGACTCTCTTTTATAGATAAATTATGATGATCACGATATCAACATTTTGTGTTTTCAATAAAAAGACATCGCAATTACAGGAGAATGGATCCACTCGTATTTTGTATTAATGATCGTCTGCATCGGTTTGCTTTAATGAGATTAAAGTGACGAAAAATAAATATAAAAACCAATTATTGTAAAATATTCATATTCCGTTCCAGTTGTTCTGCATTTCATCTCCTTAAAAATTTCCCCGCGTACGCGGCCCGCCATGACATAGTAAAGCTGAATAGGATGGAAATACTTGGTGTCTGAATGAATCATTGAGCCGCGAATTAATTCAGATACAGATCCCGTCGTCCGGGCCTTAAAATAACCGGCGAATAAATCTAGAAGGTAGAGATAAAAGGCGGTACGAAAATTGCTGGCGTATCGAGGCCATGCGCGCCGCGCGCGCATGGAGATGTAATCGGATTTTCGATAAATTACTCTTCAAATTATATCCTCCCCATTGTCTCTATCAATAATCCGCGAAGATTGATTCTTTCCACTGTCCGCGTCCTCGCAATTACGTATGCGAGGCGGCGCGCGACGCGAGTACTTGCGTCCTCGCAATTAATTCTCCGCTTCCTCGAAGGCATCGATCATACATACGCGAGCTGTGAGCCGCGCGCGCGCGATTAATGGCGCAGGAATGCGTCGTTCTCGACGGGGACCTCGATTAAAATTAATGTCAATAATATCGGCAGTCCGAGAAGTCGTGCCGCCAGCCCCCTGCGAGACCGGGGCCGCGCGGATCGCACGCGGGCTGAATTGTTAAAAAGACCCTCTCGTATCCCGATGCCCGCTTCACCTTACTCCAGCTTCACTCGAGGTCGCTAACGAGTTCAAGTATATCGAGCGCCCGTAACATTTGGACGTAATAGTTGTTGCACTGCTGACGTTGCGTTCGACACGTGGAGATGAGAATGCTACACGCGCGCGCGCGCATTGGACATTTCTGTCACGAAGTTAATAGCTCATGATTTATCCAAAACTTCGTGATTTTCACATATTTTACAATATATAATTTATGAAACCTGTATCTTTCTGCAAGCATTCGAAATTTTTCATAACACGATATAATTTATTTAAAGCAATTTTATTGCATATTAAATTGCAGAGGAAGCAATAAATTGTAATCCAGTCTCGCGTTTACCTGCGTAACTGCGTCTTCGTCTTGGCGGCGTATGAGCAATCTGGACACGAATACTGCTTCTCGATGTTGTCATGGACCAATTTTCGATGAGTCTTCAGCTCAGTCGCGGTACGAAGAATCGTTGGACAACCCGGAAGGCCGCACTTGTATTTCTTACCGGCGTGTCGCAGCATGTGCTGTCGAAGGGCATGTCTGCAGCACATAATATATATTAATGTAAAAAATATTAAAAATTGTATCACAATTTTTAATAACACTACAGTTTCAAGTTGCACATAGGACCGGGTTTCTCGAATACAGTTCTCACAGTTTACCAAGAATTCCTATATTGTGCACCAGGAATTAAAAAAAAAACGTAGGTAAACAGCAAGAAATGGTCACCAAATAGGGGAGAGTTGCCAAATGCGTACCACTTAAGTTATTTTTGGTTATATTTTACATTTGGTACCTTTTGGAATGCAAATAAATGTTGGAAATTGTAGTTTGATATTTAAGGCACCTATTATTACATGTTAAACCTTTCACTAATAACGAATTAATGAGTTAGAAGTTCTTTTGTAACAT
>VBVR01005253.1:0-12507 GCA_011638315.1 Tetramorium parvispinum | reverse complement strand
AATATATATAATATATATGTGTATATATATATATATATATATATCTTATTTTTCCACACAGAGAAGACATCAATTCGCAGTTGACACGCGCGAATTTTTATAAAATAATATATGCCATGTATGTGAGCATGAGTAATAACGCGAGAAAAAGATTGATATTTAATAACATGGAGGTAGCTATGGTGATTTCACAATTATTTCTTGTCGTAAATACGCATGCAAAAATTCGTTTCGACTTATCCTCCAAAAATAAAAAAAAAACAATTTAATATATCGTAAAATTAATCATAAAACATAAACTTAAATTGCATAAAATACCATTTTTTTTTCATGAGAAATGAAAACATTTCACAGAAAGATTAAAACAAAAAAATTTTTTAAATAAATTTGACTCTTCACGAAATTTTGTGTATAAAGACAATAACGCTTAAAGCAATAATAAATTAATTTTATTGTTTGTTAAATTCATGCAATTTTCTGTTTCATTTATCAATGAAGTAAAGATAATCGAAAACGGATTTGCACGCGCGCCGAAGCATACAATGTATAAATGTTTCGCCAGTGTAAAATCGCATAACAAACAAGAAACAAACGAACAAACGAAACAAAACAGAGTAAGCTGTGAGGCGCGAATCGCCTAGGTCGGATTAACGTAAGAATCACACCTGCAATAATAGTATTGTAGTAGTAGTAGTAGTAGTAGTAGTAGAGTAGTCTATAAGTATAGTATCACGGCCTGGCTGCTTCAGATTTCCTGAGTTTGTTATTACATTTACATAATGCATTATTACATCGTGTCGATTATTAAGTACCTGAGACGGCGAATCCGGCCGTGCGCTCGTATGCACTTTTTATGCCTGTCCTGCAATTGCCTGCAGCATAACGCAGCCACGGACACTAGACTCATATCAGGCGACAAGATCCGATCGTAACTCATCGAGTTTCTTTTCAAAAACACTCGTTGGATCCGACCTTCTCTCGTCAGCCGGCAATTTTTTTCTAGTAGACAATGCGGACAGGTGGCAAACTGTACGTTGCACGAAGACGGCAATGGCTAATTATGCATCGATCGTCTTCATGCCCTCATCGATGTGTTCAGTGTTTCATCATTCAAAAAGAAGAACGTCGAAAAGGGTACAGTGGACGAAGTAGGGAAAGGTGATTGCTTATTCCGCTACGCGAGGACATCTCGAGGACTATTTTCGCAACTGCGTAATTGTTCATTAATAGTTTATCGTTACAGTTTTCTATTTCATTTTTCATGTTGAACTCAAGAAATACATTTCGCGTCATAATCTTGTAGGTCTAATCATATCATTTCTTCACCGAACTATAAATGTTTACCATTAACGAATCATTATTATTTCCAACTAAAGACTGTGGTTTTCACGGTTTTTTACCATATTGACGATGATCTTATTCTGTTAGACGTTTGCAATAATATGTGACCGTTTGCGAATCTAAAAATTACGTGATATCCATAATTAAATATTTCTAATTTTTTACGGTGCTCTAATTGTAATTTCAGAGGCTGAAGAGCACTCTGTGCAGTTGAAATGTCCTGTGTTAATTTATTATAAATTATCTATTTTGTAATAAACTTAAACCAGCTTCGATATTGTTTCTTAATCGCTCGTTTGGCTTTATCTATTTCTTAATTTAGAAATACACAAACGTTATTGCATTCTTTGTGAAAGATTTACACAGTTGCAGTTATTTGAGAAAAGCTTTAATTAGATTAATATTTATCCTGCAATCTTCGTAAAAACTCAAGTTATCTCGATTAAACTGATAATGTCTGAAAAGTTTACAAAAGACATCAGTCATGATTTTTTCGTTTCTGCTCGGCAGTGACGTTCGCTCGTAAATTCCGAATGTCACCGCAGCGCGAATTATTCGCTACAGCTGCGCATTTGCATTTCACCGAAAGGAGAGAGTGAACGCTATCCGTTTGAGCGAACGGCGACGGCGTTCAGACAGTTCATGAAAGGCTCACTGCGTTTATGGCATCGTTAATCCGCTTTTATAATCACGCGCGGAGAGCATTCGAGGCAGCCGATTTGGAGGCCTTTACGAGCTTCTAACTCGCGCGCGTTATTATCGGCGACAGAGCACCGCGGTCGTTACCGATATCGCTGTCGTTTCCCGTCGTGCATTAACATTCGTTCTTATCTTCCTATCCACGTATAACGCGAAAACCCCGCGACGGTACGCTACCCTTTAGAAGAGACTAACAAGGGGCGATAGATCGCGGCAGAAGCATTTCTGTATGGTGTCTCTTTGGGAACGATCGATCCTCGAAAGCTAAAAGTATCAGTTATCTGTATAGCTGCTCAATTAAATAAGTCATTGTTGAATAAAATCGGAATACCACAAAGGAGTTGAATAAAAATTTTATTTCAGAAAAATATATCGAACTTGATTAAAGAACTACTAATTCTTCGAGATTTAATAAGATTAAAAATGCAGTCAATTATTGCAAAATCAAGTATTAAATCTGTCCATACGTATAGCATTATTGACATGTATCGTATCTTTCATTCAGAATCTCACATACAATTTTCGACGGGATTTCACAGAGGATCTTTATAGATCTAGGTGACATTAAGGACTGAAATAGCTCTACTCGCTCGTCTAACGCTACTAGAACAATCATGTTTATGTACCTTTCAAATTTTTATGTCTTAAGAATTTTTAGTAGGATAAAGTCGTTAACAGTTGGCAGTTACGTAATCGTGAGTTCGTTAAAACAATTACCGCAAATGTTAAGAAGTTTTTCAAAATGCGAAACGGAGATATTGCTTGATGTAAAATCCAACTGTCGTAAATATTTACATGTGAATGCAAAGTAAGATATAATATTATCAATAAATATAAGAGTTGTATGGCGCAAATTCAAACATTTAAAAAGGCAAGGGCTGTGCTTCGGCGTTTATTCTACTACCTACCTATATTTAGTGGATAAGATAGCTGAAATTGTTTCCGATGATTAAATTTCATTTCAATCTGCATTGTGACCGAATTAATTAATGCAATTGAAATAATTTCAACCTTTTAATCCCTTCACCGTTTGAATGTTTTCATAGATTCTTTAATAAATATTAAATCATCTGTAAATATCACAACGTAAATATTACTAGTAATTAAATGATATTTTTATGTTTACTTAGAACGGTTATGATAAAATTAATTTACAAAATTTATACATATGTATATATTCCTAATTATCGCTTTTAAGAGGATCGATTTTATAACGGCATACTTTGGGGGGATTATGTAAATTCATTAGAAAAAGCCGAGTATATGGGAAAATCTTTCAAACAAATGTTATATGAAACTACGTTGGCGGAAAATTAGCGAGTGCTCTTGCGTAACAATTGCGATAATTTTGCCGAGATGTCAGTTGAAAGCGCCGCCGCGCCGGCCGGGCGCGTTATACAATTTACGCACACGATTGTCTCTAAAAGCTATTGCAATACTGTAATTGATGGTATTATTCGAGATGACTATTGCGGACTATGTTCAATGGACTATGACAATGTAGGGACTGATCTGGCGAAAGGGTTAAAAGAGGATGGCGGTGTTATTAAGCTGTTACTATTCCGTGTAAATATATGTGTACATAGTTGTGTGTGTATACACGTTCCTTTTATGTATATGTATGTATGTATATTCACACATAATTATATAAATACATAGACAAATATAATAAGAAAATCAGAAAGCAAGAGTAAAAGCAAGTTTGCATTTTGTCATGCAAATGAAAAGAACCCCGCCAACCTCTCATTATTAGATAAGTGTAATTCACGTATATAAATATACACATATATATATGTACATGTATATACATGTATATACATACGCAAAATGTTAAAAAATTTAGGACTTAGAGGACAGATAGTATTTACTAAGTTAAGTAAAAAATACTTAATCAATATAGATTGAAAAATTAACGTTAGAGGTAGAAGCAATCTCCAGTTTGATAATGATGATTTGCTACATATTTGGATGGAATTATGTGTTTTTCTGCATAAATCGATTTCACTTTATCCTTGCATATAAAAACGTTTAAATAAGATGAACAAGAGAAATAAATATTTTGAGATACTATATTTCTTATTGTCGGAATATACTTAATATCTCGGATATATAAAATATATCTAAATATTCGTTTTTCATTTGTCATATTTTAATATTTTTGTATGCAAGATAAATAAAGGAATCGATTATATAAAAATAATCACATGAATCCAAGATTAATTTTTTTACTTATATTGATTAAATATTTTTTACGGTATGTGTTATATGACTTGCATATATATGATAATCTGTGCACATTTCACATGTTTATATTTATGTCCATGCTTGTTATGTATATCTGTGTCTAATTTAAGCGAAACCCTTTGCGCACGAACCGCGGCTTTATTGTTATAAAAATTTGTAAAAATGAACAAAATCTATTAATAAAATCGTTCTTAATTAGCGACAATAACGATGTCATCAGACTCATTTTATCATCGATAACTCCTTAAAAAAATTTCTGGTTTATTTATTTATCTGAATTAAGGCTTTTCTCTTTCAAAATTATATGACGTGTAACTTGAATGGGAATAATCGTTATTTTTATATTTTTATGAGTTTGCAATGGCACAAAACGATTGATTACGTTCTATTCTTGCTTCGAATGGCTTTCTCGTTTTCCTCGGTTTAAGCAAGTACTATCCTTTTGAATAATTATAAACTTTCTTTTATCGCCTTTTAATTATTCTACAGCCTTTATTTAGGTCGCTTTCAAAACTCGTACGCATGTTAAATTTTGCATAATATTCATCAAATCAAAAGTAATTACTTTAACGAAAATAAAAATTTTAACAGAAAACGGAAGGATGCGAATATTCACGTTTTTTTCTTTTTCTCTAATTTTAACTTTTTATCTTTACAATCGTTATTAAAGTTTAGTAAATCTGCGAATAAATTTGTACTCTGCGCACAATGATCTGCTTTCTTTCATAATAATAGAGAGCTTCAAGGCAAGAAGTGGTTTTTTTGTACCGATTAAACCTGGATTCGTCTCTCGATTGATGACATTTCCTCGTTTTCTTTTCTCTTTTTCTGAAAGTTAGTTGCGTATCTTCGATGAATTTTCTTGCATCTTTATCATACGAGACAAAATTATCTGTGGACACGATTATCTGTGGACAAAATAAAAATGCCCAGATTTACGGGAACACGAATCTAGAACGGAATCGCCGCGCGTTTCAATCTCTACTCGAAAATGTTGCTCGTAGCTCAGTAAATCGCGAATCATGAACGCGTCTTACAGCCGAGTGCTCTACAAAAAAAAGAAGAAAGCATCACGGCTGGCAACAATATTTATAGTAAAATATCGGACGCTTCCCTAAAACAGCATGGCGCGGGCAATAAATACACGCAATTTCATTTCATCACACGTGCCCACTGTTTGGCTCTCGTGCGCGCATCGTATACAAATGTCAAAATCGTATACAGTTGCATTCGTATACATGTTAAGTTTAGTCATTCCGAAATTCACCAATCAATATGTCATTCTTTTTATTTGCATTTTACTAATTCTCCTCACGTAATAATTATTCTTACTAAAAGTAAAATTATTAAATTCAGAAGCCAAATTATATGGCCAAAAAGTATTACTTTTCTCCACATAACAAATATAATGTTGAATACTATTTGTATTGGCGCTTATATTCTCGATTTTTCACTAGTTTATGCACTATACGACTATAAATTTTTAATTTCCTTTACAATGTTATTTCTTAAGACAATTACAATTCATTTCACAATTTTTATTTGTTTTTCCACGTTTCTTTGAGTAGAGTTCCTGTTATTCTGATTATGTTCAATCTTACTGAACGGGAGTCAGTGTCATTTCAAAAGTTCTAAAATCTAAAAGATTAGAACTTCATTCGAACGTTATTATCATTGAGATATCGTGGGAATCAACGGAGTTACTATCATGGGAATATCATTTACAATATTGCTCTTTTCAAAATTCCAGTTAACAAGCTCTTGACATCTCGCGAGACTAATTTAAAAATCCTAGATCCATCTTAAAAAAAATCTATCTTAACAAATTAAAGTTGAAAAGTTTATTTCAAGTTTTATGCATAATCTAAAACCTAAAAATATTCTCTTTCTACATCAATCTACATTATTATTAATTTCAATCTCTTCTATAGTCTAGCACTTTGGATCAGTAAAGGTATCGTTCTGTGAAGATAAAAGGTGTTGTTACATGCATTGTCATCCTCACTGTCTGTCTCGCTTTTCAAAGCAAAGAAAATAATTATGTTCAACACGATCATAGAAATGGATAAATGGAAAATTCATATAAATCAACTATTTAGCCTAAAAAGATATATACATTCGGATGCATTAATAATGCTGTTTAATAAATTAAGGTTTATTTTACGTTATGCAGATCATCTTTTTCTCATTTTGCAAGAATAAAACTGTTAAACCATACAATTAATTACATATGAATATAAATATAAATAAATTTTAATTAGAAAATTTCAGAACTAATATTACGACCTTATTTCAATAAAACTTTATCTCGAAATAGCTGCACATATTATCTAACCAAATAATTAATAAACAAGTTTGAGAACGCTGGAACGGAAAAGAATGTAACCGTTAGTGGCTCTAATGTACCTAGTGCAACCATCGCACACAATGGAACAACATTCTAAAAAGCTGGCTAAAATTTAGATTTAGATATACCCTATGTACAGATATACTCTGAGTATATCCTACATACAATCTTGAGAAGTTTATGTATAATTATTAAGTATTTTTATATATCCGTGTGAATTTTGTAACCTTATTTCGTGTTATTAATTTAGAATGCTGTTTCTCACATTTTATTTCTAATTTTTTTTTGTTCAATTTAATCTCCTCGATTATATTATATTATAATTGATATATTATAATCGATTTTATCCGAATATCTTATTTGAATAATCTCTCCCATTAATTGTAAGATTTTTTCACTTTTTAAACGTACATTAAATTAGTTGAACATTACGTGTATATTGATTTTCAAAATACTAAATATGTTGTACATGCATGTCCTTATAAATTAATTTTAAATTCCCTTAAATTTTACTCAAAAAATAAAAATTATCTAAAATCAACTTTTTTGTTTATTTCAACTTGATTAAATTTGTACATTTAATCGTAGTATTTTACTTTCTTTTTCTCCTTACAATATATAGAATATGTTTCGCATTGTAGTAAAGACTGCAGTATTCAGCAACTTTTAATTTTGCACTTGTTCTCGACTAAAATCATTCTTGTTGTTTTTGTTCATTTTTCATAATATTTTTAAATATTTAAATATGCACCTCTTGTTATATTTCTTTTTACAATAATCTTATTTGTAACTTCCGGCTCTCTTATTTCAATTCCGACTCTCATTCCATGTATTTATGTGTTTTACATTACTAAAGAATTCTTTTTTAAAATTTCAAATTTATATTACATATCTAAATAACTTGATGATATACAGCAATCAAGATATGAAAATCATGAATGTATATCTGAATGTATTGATAAACTCTGTTTTAATCTAAGTAGGCCAATTAGAATGTCCTGCAAGGAATCTTCGTAGTTCGTATGACAGAAATGTCTCCCATCCTTCATTGGCTACGTCATATAAGCTCCACTTCATAGGATTTCACTTTCTGCTGTATTTCTTGAATTTCTACTTTGCGTGGCCTGGCATTTCGTGCCCATATCTTTCATTTTTTGAATCTTATTTATCTCGATAATTGACTGATCATTATAGTTGAAATTCATCATTCATTAGTTGGAGTTGTTTCTGGCTGTTTGCGTTGTCTTTATCGTCGACGTTCATTAACATTAATGACTCCTATTGTAATGAATTCAGAGCGATCGTTGTCAATAATCATTGTATTTGTATCATATTACAGACGGGCTTTTCACGATTTCTTATGAGATAATCCGATATATGTATTATATAATCAGCTGTATCATTAAACTGTTTGCCGCATTTTACAATAAAGAATTTTTTTTATAAAATTTATATTAATATCACATAAATACATTCATGAATATTTTTTTTCTTCTTAAATATATTTGTACTTTTTATTTAATGAAAGTTACAGGCCAACTTGATGTTTCTTTTCTGCTTTCTTAATTTTCTTCCTCATTTATTGATGTTATTCAGTTTATTGCTTTCTTGTTTCACAATTATTTTTATTTGGTTTTATTTTGTAAATGTAAATTTTCTTTACTTGAAAAATCTGTCGCACATAACATATCCGATTCCTTAAAAAAATTAATTTATCTTTTATAGATAAATTAATTTTTTTTAGTACATTCTTTTTGCTCATTTTTTTTCCTTTATTCAATAAGTTGCTTTTATTATGTAAACTAGCACCAATGATAGTTAATGATATATAGCGACATTAATAACATTCTAATAGCTTGATTTTTTCCATATTCTGCTAGTTTGCTTGATTGTATGTAGGCAACTGATTTGTGCAGCGTTGTAGGATTCATTGTAAATGCCAAAAGATCTGATGATGGTCATCAATTTCTGATTATATAAAATTAATAGTATAGTATACTTTTGTAACATTGTTTCGATCACTCCCATTTTTTACTATGATTAAATCTGTATACGAATAATTAGGAAACGCGATATGTTTTCCTGTCATACAAGAATGGTATCCTGTCAAAAGATTTTTGATATAGTGACTAAAATTGCCAAGCGCCCAAATATGCAGTCCAAAGAGCATTCCAAATATGTCACATTTTTTCTGATCTTTTTATTTTTAGCTGGTTTTTTTATTTTTATTCACTTTTTCTTTTTATTTTTCTATTTTGCATTGCAAATAACGAATTCCATTTCTTTATAAATTTTAATTTTTTTCTCTTTTTATTTTCTTTTTTTTAATCATCGTTACATTTCTCTATTAATTTTTTCTCTTTTTATTTTTTTTTTAATCACCGTTTCGTTTCTCCATCCTCTTATTCTTACAATATTCACCTAGCATACAATAGCACACATTGTATATACAGAAGTATACATTGTATATACAGAGTATATATATTATATATACAGAAAAGTTATTATTATTATTAATATTATTATTATCCAATGCGTATTCTTACATAAGATGGATCGATTCCGGAAATGAGTTTCAAAACGTTAATATATTGCACATTTTTTTCCCATTATAAACTAATAAATAAAAATTATCAATTGAATTTAATTACTTTTGAAATTGTGCTTGCATATAGACTTTGACATATATGTAAATGTACATAATTTACAATAATGTACAATGATGTAGCGCGTAAAAAGTTATAATTATATGATTAATATACACACACAGCTTAAATATTATTAAAACTAAGGAAATAAACGTAAAAAAGAAATTAAATAATTTAAATATCTAAATTTGGCCAGCTTTTCAGATTCTGTTTCATTATGTGTCATATATAAAACCCCATATCTTTAAACTTTTCTTTCCTCATAATTCTCAACTTAAAATATAAGATGCAAAATTAATCCAAAACTATTAAACAGGTTCAGATAGTCTTCCATCGATTTCGTCGTGTACTTTCAGAATGAAGTTGTGCTAAAATAGTAAACTTAAGATATCTATCTATCTGAAAAACAATGCTGCAAATCAGTAAACAATGTCGTTTTTCAAATTTATTTCCCAGTTGATCAAGCTTGATGCAACCCTTCGTGAGATAAAAGCCAACATTTTTCGATGAATTAAACGTTATTAATAATAATACAGCAAGGACTCAATCTCTTTTAACCTTTAAGAATAATTGTAGATCGCGAGAACGATAGTATTACTTGAAGAATGCTCATCGTTGATTTCAGATTACATTTCTTGGAAAGTCTATTTTAATCTGTTACACTTTGTTACTGAAAAATACCAATGTGCATCACGTTTGGGCTCGTTGTTAAAACAGTTCCAAAACGTTGAGAATAAAAATTAGAACGGACAAAATTGCATCCTTTGTGAGATTAATATATTGCAAATCCATTCTGGATCCACGCTAGATTAAGTTTAGGTATTATATTAACAATATCTCAATTGAGCCAATTTGAGCAGATTTTAAGCATCGAGCATGAATAATTAATTCTTGAATCTGATACAACTATCTTTCTTGCACAAATATTTGTTTCGTCAAACGTTTAAAAATGATAAAAATATTGAACAGTCTGAAAGATATGACAAGGAATTGCAATAAACTATTCGCGAATAGAAAATCATCTTTTTTTTTAATCTCCAGCTGAAATTTTTATTTTCCAATAGTTATTTCTGTAATATAAAGTGAAAAACTAAGTTAACTAGTCGATAATTAATAAAAAATATCATCCAGTTTAACGGATAAGAACCTGTGATAACATTCAATTTTTCATAGTTTTCACAAAATTTGATGCATCCGTCTTTTTTCTTGATTATAAGGACACTGTTTTCTATTTGATAGATTTGAAAATTTTTAGAAGTCTAACTCTATCTTGAAATAATAATAACTTATAAAGAATCATATTTTAAGATCAACGAAGATCGTATGACACTGTTGAGACTCGGCGTGGAACTTATATGTCGGTCCATCTCTTGCTCTAAGAAAAGAAGTGATAAAGAATTCAACATCTTCCAATTTCCTAGGTTCTCAAACGACTTTGTATATGAGAATCGTTTTTCGCAATAGTTTTAGCATAATAAAGTCTTCTGAATTTTTCATTTTAGCACTTGACAGCGAGAATTCGAATTACAATACAAAATTAAAATACGCGCAGGGAGCATGCTTCCACTAAAATAAAAGTTAATGTATGCTATTACTTTATAGTATTGATAACCCCGTTTGACATAGACGAACAGCTAAAAACGACAAATATGCATAGACAATATGATCAAAACATTTCTATCTATATAGTATAAGATAACATAACCGAATTGTTAATGCGCGGGTTAAATGTTGGATGGAATCTATAAAAAAATCTTTTATATTTCTCTGTCATTGAATTATAAACTACTATCGCAATGGAACTCTAAAACCAAGGCAGGGATATACACGCTCCTCCGATACTTAATCTTGATTAGTAATAAAATCTTTATATCCAGTTTGTAATTCTATGTTGCAAAACCAACATTAACCGCAGATTTTATTACAAGCAATTTAATTTAACGCAGTAACTCTTTTTTTTCTATTTGTTTTAAAACGACTTGTCTGTTACGACCTCTATGACTTTTTATGTTAACTTGACTTTTTTATACAACTTTTATTTGATGTTTCATCAATTTTTTATGTTTATATCTAATAGCGATACGCGATTGACGTATAATTTTTTATAGTTTCTCATGTATTCAAAACGCATGACAATATTATGATTTTAATGTAGACGATTTTCTGTAAAAAAATTTCGTGCTAGGATTTATCGGAAATTTTTCATGCAACAATGCCAAATTGTTTCATACTTGACTCGTATTAGAATCCTCGGCATCACATATTAAGACACGCACCAAGGGCCAAGATCTCCGATGTATAATCACAACTCAGTTGGTTAAACAATGAGCCACAAATATGGCAAAGTTTAACCTAGAGTGAGTGTTGAATGTGAAGAAACATCAATTTTTCATCATTTTCCGCTTTTGACTCGCGCCACGCTGCATCCTACATATTGCTAAATTTTTCTCTTCTTCTTTACGCATATATAAAGAATATGCGTATGTATACGCGCGTGTATTCCTATTATTATCATATACGTGGAATCTATTAAATGTTGTGTCGTACGTAGAATCTATTAAATGAGAAATTAACTTATGAATTATATATGTATATATATATATATTAGTAGGAACAATTTTTCACGACATACCATATATCGCGTCGTCCACGTTTAGCGGCGAATCTTCCGGTGAATTAACTTTTCCCTACGTCTCGCGAAAATAGAAAAAGTTTCTGTCGCGCCGAGAACATTACGTGCGCGCAAACAACGAATAATCAAATATTCATAGCGTTGTTCGAGAAGCCGTGTGTTCGAACGCATTCACGCATTCAAACGTGTTAGTCTCTCGTCGCGAGATCGCGGAATAAGAGTTTAATCACTCCTTACCATAGATACTTCGTTATTAATTAGTGCAATTACAATCTCTCGAAAACCGCGCCGATTTTATTCCTAACATTTTATTCCTGACATATGATAACTATCGTATTTTTCCCTATCAACAACAATCAATATTCTGAACTTAAATCGCTACTTAACTACGTCATGGCAAGCTTAAAACACCTGTCCCAAAAGAGAGGTTGCATGCAAGAGGAGATGATAGGATGAACGGGCAAGGCTAAAGACAAACTAAAATGGGATTATCATTCCATATTTTCCCTTCCTTTTTTTAAATTACTTGAAAAACAGGAGATAAGCAACAAATCGTCTGTAATTCGTGAAAATCAATTATGCATTAAATCTTAAAT
>VBVR01005252.1:0-12509 GCA_011638315.1 Tetramorium parvispinum | reverse complement strand
GAGTAACCCCCCTCCTGCCCGACCCGATCGAGAAGCCGGCCCTTCGTGCCTAAACCCACCGCTTTCTCTCTTTCCCTCTTTCTCTTTTTCTCTCTCTCACCCCAACACGTATATGCACCGTGTAGAGACCCCTACAATTCGGTTTTCATTCCAGTCTTCTCCGTGCCGGGCCACAGGATAGATATAGCACACCACGCGCGCGCGCGAGTCCTACGAGCTCTCTTTCGCTCTCCCGCTTTACGGCCATCCGGCCCTCGTTCGTGCACGCTTCTATCATACCGGCAACAACTACTGCATTTTATATTACACGCGCCGTGCCAAGTTCCCTCGGAAGTTATCTTATGCACGAGTGAATCGAGGCTCTTACTGCGGAGAACGCATAACGCTGTCCTCCCCGCTGTAAACTAATCTCAGCGTAATTGCTTCCTAGCTGAACGCCCGGGGGCCGTTCGCACGTGCGATAGAATCGCGGTCGGAAGTCTGTGAATTTCGAAAGTGCCTGTCATTTCGTTCCATTGACAATTGAAACTCAGCGAAAAATCTTGGATATGTACGGTGGATTTGAGCTCCTGGCGTATAACTCGCTTGGAGGAATTTGGGGCAGCCTTTGATTTGGAAAGCCGCGACAGTCGCTTCCGTGGTCCTCCGAATATTCGTTTTCCCGCGGAGTTTTTCGCGCTTTCCACCCTGCGTTGATGGATGACGGGTGCCAGCTGTTTCCAAGAAGGGTGAGCCATTTCGAAAGGTCGTCGCAAGCTATTTCATCGATCGATTGCACGCCATAAAGGGTGTACAAAGCCGAAGAGTTCGTCTCTCCTTCGAGTCGTCTATGGCATGGTGCAGAAGTAAGCACTTTCGCATTTTATTTGGCTTCGCGCGAGCAATTGGCATTTTGGAATGTATTCTTTTATCACTAATTAATTATCAATGGCTGTTTACAGCTTACACTAAACTTAATTTAATTTCTACTAAAGTATTGATCCTATGGGGAGGAACGTAATTAAGTATTTTAAGAAAAACACTTAACATTTTAATCTTTCTAAAATTTTTATTTATTCGTCGTGTTTGCCTCGTGTATATTAATAATTGAGCAATTCTGAAAACCGCTAACTGAAAAAGAAATAAAAAAGCGAGGGAAGAGATGGTTACTAAAACAATAGATAAACTCAATCTTTAGAAAAGTTGACGAAAGATTTTGGCCATTGTTGTTTCGGTAAAAACACACGTTCGACGTCGTATCGATCATAATGGTCGACGAGCTGTCGTCGTCGTCGTCTACCTACCAGTTTACAATTTTGTTCCACGTTGCCTGAACCGGTGAAGAATCGAAATGCTGCCACGCCACGGCTTTTCCAGCTACCCTAAACCAATAAAGCCACCCCCTCCTTCGGCGCTGGGCTCTGCCGTTCGGTCTTAAGAGAGTGCAGCTGTTCCTGTCTAGCCCGACCTTTTTCTGCTTCCACCAACATTAGCTTCAGCTTTTTTTTTTCAGCAGCTTCTTCCGAACTTTGTGTTTCCGAGGAAAATACGCGGCCGCTCACGTTGCACGCCCGGAATCGCTGTACTGTGAATTAAAGTAGCAAATTCTCACAACTATTCCCACACTGTAATAATAGATTTTACAACACATTACGTTTTCTATAAAAAAAAAGTGCCCGTATTATTCAACGCGTTGAATGTTTCGGTAATTAAACTTCAAATTGAAATTCTACGAAAGTTACTAAAATCCGCCGAGAATCGTATGTGCAATAAATATTCCGTTTTGGAATACATTTAACTACGTGTTTGTATATTAGAGAAATAAAACTAAAAGCAAAGTTATTTATAGCACAAAATTTCCCGTGGTAGTTGTGCGAAATAATTTATAACGCGTAAAACAGTTGGAGAGCATAAAAATTATTTGGTAGAGGAATATCAGAATTTTATATGGTGAAGCTATCGACTTCTCCGTCAATTCGAGAACGCTACGATGGAATTTGCATTTTCGTAATTTGATTTTTGTCACACGATTACCGTGCAATATGCGTGATCTGATTTTCTCCTTTCTCCTCCTTTCTTATTTTTCCTTTCTTTTTTCCATGTGTGAAAAATAATATCGCCTCTTGCGGTGAGAACACATACCCGGTTTCGAGCTCTACTTTCGAGAGCAGCCAGGCGAGATTGCCGTACGGAGTTTAGAATATTCCGAGATCTCTCGGGGACTAATATCTACGATCTTCCGGGTCCCGGCTCCGGGTGTAATTTCGAATTCGAAATGCGTGCAGGCCGCGGAGGACGACGTGCCTCGGCGGCGGTCGCGTTTTATCTTTCCCGAAATTGTTAACGAAATTACACGTCAAACATTGTCTCACATAATCCAGTTGGGATTCCTTTCCGTGAATCCCCGCATCAAGTGCTGCATATGCATAAGTTGGAGTTAAAAAAATTATATGTGTATGATACTTATAGTTTTTTTCCAAATGTGATGCAGAAGCATCAATGTAATTGCCACGCCCGCATTTCCTGACTTAATTATTCTTACTTTGATGTTTAGCCTCATTTTATCATAGATTAATTGGTGGCCTTTTAATTTATTGCGTTCATTGCGATAAGGATATACGTGTTATCGTAATTGCAGTATGCAAATTTAAAACGTCGACAGATCGTACACGCGAAACGTGATACAGATCTTAACTGCGCTTGTAAAATAGAGTTTATTTCTACCAGTAGATATTTGAATATGTAAAAAGTTAATCTATAATAGCGTTTTGCAAGTTGTTTAACAACTTGCAAGGCGCGATTTGTTTAATAACAAACATTTCCTCGATATAAAAACGTCCTGAATTATTTTATAAATTTCAACAAAAATCTTTTTGATATAATGACAGTCCAAATTACAAAACGTCTTGCGTGCACACAAATTTCTTTTTTTTCAATATCATACAGAAGTAGCAAGCGATGTGCTTTTTACTTTCTCACCTGGTTGTGATAAAGTGGCCAAGTACACAGGCCGTCGACAAGGTTTCTTTTCGATAATGAACTTGCGCGAAGTTTCGAAGCAACGACGAGGAGAGGCTCGAAGGGAGGCGGAGAGGTCCAAACATCTCGAAGTAACGAAACCGAGTTGGAAAAAGAGAGACACTCTCCTTCCACATTCTGTTCTTCTGGCCCTCTCGCCTGCTTCCTCGCTTCTTCGTGCCAGTGCGTCGAGTTCGAGACAAGGTTACTGTGTCGTAGCGCACTGCGGGATTTGGCAGGTCACAGGGGAGGCGACCAGAGTAACGGAAGAAGAAAGATAAAGCTCAACGGGACAAAAATAAACTAACAAGCAGCACGAAACGACAAGCGCCTTACGAAGGAGGGTCGCACTCGAAATTGGCCCTGCAGCCCGAATTTTTCTCATCAATCTGTACGTTTCGATGCTGGATTGATTCCAGAATTTGATAATCGTCTGTTTAGCCAGTGATGCGTTACTTTGTTCAACACTGGATATATATTTAATATAATTAATAAAGTAACATAAATGATAAGTAACAGAAATAATTTTTATGTTTCACGATTTCTAATTAATCTAAAATATGAAAAAAAATCTTATTTTTTTTAATCGATTTTATCGAATTATCGATTTATCGATTTTATATTCCGTCAAACGTTATACATTAATGCGTGGGGTTCGAGGTAATAAAGGGGTGCTTTTTTTTAAAACCGCAAATTTTTACTGTGCGACGCGACAGGGGAACTTCAGTAAACGCATCATTACATTACGCGTGGCATTAATTATGAACAGTATGTTTCACGAAGGCTCGAGGGAACCTGAGACAGCTAGGTCAATTTTCAAGCGAACGAAGTTATTCTTCTTTTCCCCTGGGGACAGTGAAAATAACTTCTACCTCAACCTCGACGAAAGGGGTAGATTTCCGTCGTTTTTTTCCTCGACGCACTTTTTCTCTCTTTCTCCGTTTTTTTTTCACATTGCGAATGATCGTGCTGAATAGTGCAAAAAAACACAGCTGGTAAATAACACGGACACACATGATCGAAGTATAATTAATTCAATGAATACTTCAATCGGCGCGTGTATATTCTTAAAATATCACCGTCACACGTGCTTGCTTTTTTTGCAATTTAATCGAGTGTGTAAATCGCGATCGCCTGCCGCATCCAGTTTGCGAGATATATTTAGAATGTATGAGAAAGATTCATGCGACGTACGATATAAATATTTATCATTTATAATATTTATAATTAATATCGCGCCGACTATCTTCACGTGCTGGCGCCATTAATCAGCATTTGATAAATACGTAATTAACAGTTATTATTCGTAATAAATAATACGGACACCTTTATGATAATTCAAAGAGTCGAAACGCAGCGGCAACTTACGCAAGCGCAATGCAGCGTAACGTAAATTCAGAGGATCACGAACGCCATATTCAATTAAGACCATGAAATTATTTTAGAAAATTAGATTTCTCTCCCAGAGTTTTTATTCCGCCAGGTGCATCATCCTGCATTCTACGTCCGTCGCGTGTTTTTATTTTTTTTTTGCGGCGCTCCCGCATACATTTTCGCACGTCTGCGGCACGTCTGTGCAACGATTGTACAACTTTCTCGGCTTTTTCGTTGTTATTACTTTATACACACGTGCGCGCGCGCGCGCGAGTAACGCCGGCAATCTTTTTTTTTTCCCTCGCCGAGCGTGCCGTGCGGCCCGTCCGGCGCGTTCGTGAAATATTTACGACCCACGTTCCAAAGTATCGCGATCGCGTTTTATGGAGTAGTAACTGTTCGCGCGATAATTTGCGGGCCTATCGGCGGGGCCATCCCCCGCTAAATTGCGGCGATTACGGTCCCCCGCGAGAGCCCACTTTATCTCGGCGACAACGGCCGCGACTGTCACACCGGCGGCGGCAAACATAACGTTTGCCGTGAAGATTCGTTACGCTTGCCTCGTTTGAGCGCCTCGTGTGTAAACACGACGAGCGCCAAGTGCCGCTCGCCATGCGACGGCCTCGACGAGAGTGCCGGGAGTCCAGTATTTTTTTCCCCCCCGAGAGCCGGAGGGAACATGAGGAGGCCAAACCTCAGACATTTCACGGTGCATGCATATAAATAATATTACGTAATTGCAAATCCGTCTAATAGACTCGCGTAGAGTCCGCCGGAAAAATTCCTTCATAAAAGAGATCTTGTGCAACGTATCCAAGTAACTTTCATAACGCGGCACGTAAAACATTCTCCTCGACGTAGACTTTACACACGGTGGCTGTGATTTCTCTTCGGTTTGCCATTCGGCTCTTTATGAATATCGCGCGGATAGAGAGGAAAAAAAAATAGCCAACGCGCGAGTGGAATTGATTAATAACTCTCTCTGCGAGTAATCAATCTGATAACTGACTGGAAAATTCGTTCGCTCGTAAGCCAGTTCGCCAGTTCGGTCTGAGTTCTCGCGCGGAATAAGCGGGAGCGGGCGAGTTGGGAGAGAAATAAATATCGAGACGCTTTTCGGGACGAAGACAGGTGGCGGCGGGAAGGAACAGATAAAGAGGATAAACGAGGGAAAGAGAGAAGTCGATAATAGGCACGGCGATCAAATGTTTAAACGAGAAGCTTCTCTCGAGGTCATTTCGACACCCCCGCCCGCTCACCCGTCTCTCTCTTTCTTTCTCTCTCTCTCTCTCTCTCTCTCTCTCTCTCTCTCTCACCCCTTTCCAAGGATATTCAAATCGGATCTTAACAACGTCCGATCACGCGATCCGGTCTCTCCAGCTCGCCTGCTCGCGAAACTACGGAAACTCCACCCACGCGAATTCCGACACGAGGCTCCGCGAAATAGTCCACGATCGTCATCCGAATCCCCGAATTCCGCGGAATGAAAATTGGAAGCGGCGCAGCGCGGAGAACAGGAAGTCCCAAAAGTGCCCGCCCGATGCATTTGCAACTCTCTCTCTCCCCCGGGGGGAGGGGGGGGCTTCCGCACAACCTTTTACAATTCGTGACGTTGGCGATTATAAAATTCTACGAAATTGCGGCGACTCGAATTTGATCGGCGATACAATTAAACCGCGACTCGAGAGTCTTGCTTTAATTGCGTTCGATTAAAGCCGAACTATTGGAATCAATTTTCCAAATCGGATGGGAATTGAGCCGCCGCGGCTGGTCTGTAAACGAGTCGCGGGATTAACACCTCTCGAAACCTCGTGCATCCGCGCAGAGAGCGAGAGAGAGAGAGACATCCGCGCGGAGAGAAGAAATCGCGTGGGCACGTAGACCTCTTCTAAGAAACGTGTCTCCATCCGTTACAACAGGTTATAGGCCCGCGTATACTTTGAGAGCCTCTCGCGATGTACACCGACCTCATACACGGTGGTCCGCAAGTTGTATGTTTCGAAGGCATGTTCTCACATATTTCTCTCTCTTGTGTCTGTGTTGCGTATAATTTATTGGTTAAACGCGACTAGCAGTAATAATTAGCAGCAACAAATTTTATTATTTGACTTTTATTATGTATATTTTCTTCTAAATCTCTGTCTCAAACGAAATAAAGACGTCATCGTGATAGCATAAAATCCATAAAATAAGAGTTAGAATTTCATGAAATTTAACTAAAATTAATTAGTAATGAATTACTTTTATTATATATATTTTCTTCTAAATCTGTGTCTCAAACGAAATAAAGACAACATCGTGATAGCATAAAATCCATAAAATAAGAATTAGAATTTTATGCAATTTAATTAAAACTAATTAGCAGTAACGAATTACTTTTATTATTTATATTTTCCTTTAAATCTGTGTCTCAAACGAAATAAAGACGTCATCGTGATAGCATGAAATCCATAAAATAAAAATTAGAATTTTATGGAATTTAACTAAAATTAATTAGTAATGAATTACTTTTATTATATATGTTTTCTTCTAAATCTGTGTCTCAAACGAAATAAAGACGTCATCGTGATAGCATAAAATCCATAAAATGAGAATTAGAATTTCATGAAATTTAATTAAAAAATTAATCAAAGATAAAGTGCTTTGATTAAATAATATTTTTTGTACTTAATTTTATTTCTTTTCTTTTTGATTGCAAAACTATCGACATTTCGATAGCTTACTTTTTGTATAATCTAATTTGGAGAAAGTGCATGACTTTTCTTAGACACCCCGCGTTTACGCCCACTGCTCTCCGTCGTTTACACGATATACGTGTACGCGTGGGTGTGCATATGTTACGTGCGAAGCACTGTGCGATCGACGTAACGGTTATTCGCCGAAAGTGAGTCTCCCGTGTCTTCCGAGTTACTGTCTCTTTCTTCCACCACCGACGGCTCCGTGCAGTTCTCGTCACAGCGTGTCAGATGAGAACTTACTTTGTATTCGCCGATACTTCATGGCTTCTTTTTTTTCAATACTGTGTAAAATGAAGAGCTTTCATATCGAAAATATGAAATAAGTCACCAATATACTAGCGATACCCGAAAGGAATATAAGAAATATTTTAAATTAGTGGTTAAAGTTCCTTTGAAAGGAACACAAAATACATCTTTCTTGCACTCTTTATAAATACGTATTTAGAAACATACATTTGGTACCTCTCATAAAACATTTCTATTGTGATACCGCCGCTTTTATGTCGAGTCCTCAACTTTTTTTCCACGCTTTCGCTATATTTTTTAGTGCCGCCGATAAAAGAATCCACTTCCGCATTACAGAAAATTCTAAACGCTAAGATTGCGGCGATGGAAATCTCTCCGCGTCGAGGAATGTCGAAAAAGTAAAAGCTATCGTGTAAAGAAGAAGCTGTCATTAAATTAAGTGCCAGTGACATCGAGACATTCTGTGTACGAAGGTTGAGAGATTTTACCACAAGATTTTATTGTGGCACCGACCTCTCTTTCAAATGAAAACCTATATGTCGCGTTTGCCTTCCCCTGCACTCACGCATTAAACGCGCGCGGGGAAAGGCGAGGGGCTGCGAGAGATGAAAGGGCAGCTTTTCGGAGAGAAGCTGGGTAGCGTAAGTCGCATTCGATCCGAAGGGACTGCCAATCAGTCATCTTCCGCCCGAGGGTGATTTTGTTCGCCCGTTCAGGCGGGGGGGGGGGAGTGTCAAGGGTCAGCGACATATATATTGGACCAAGTCCCGTGCGAGCTATTGTCACCGAGAAAGGGAGGAAGGACGGAGCAGCACGAAAAGAATCCAGAACCCGGAATGAGTCTCGAATTTCAACGTGCTCGTGTACGGATTTCTTTCTGGAGGAAATGAAGACGAGGGAAAGATTTACCTTCTTGCTTTAGGGCTGCTACTCGACGGAACGATAATTGTATCACGGAAAACAATGGCTTCAAGCAGAAATGGAGTAACGCGGGAATAAGAAAAAAATAATGTCGTTATGTGATTTTAAGAGAAACAATTATGAGCGATACTCGAAATAATTTTTAAAAGTATACCGTTGGCCTTGTATTTTAATACATTGTTAATCGGTCGTTTTATGCAGAACTAACAGAAATTAATGCTTAGGGTCCTTATTTTCTTAGAGGAACACAACAACTATTGTACCGTGTTTCATTTTGCTTTCCTTTCGAAAAGCAAACTTTACATTTTCTGAAATGAAATATTTTTTGTCCTGCGAATATTATTTTCTTTACAGTGTGTTCCTTTATTTTATCTGATAGTTTGCAAGATGGATTTTTGTGAAGAGAGGAAGGAGGACTCTTTTGAAAACGAAAGGTCAGGTTTAGGACCGCATTCACTAGAATCTCTTAGTTACCTATTCTTTGCTAGCAAAATTTGCAAGTCACAAATCCTAGAATAATAAACTGTCAATTCGAAGGTCCAACAACCTTCGCACGACGATTGAAACTGTATGCTTTTCTAAACACGAGTGAAGCCAATCAATAAAATAACGTTCGGGCAAAAGACAAATTGCAATGCAGTAAACATAATTCTTCCTTTGACACGTTAAAGAAGTCGAAATAATAAATAACACGATAAATCTTTTGCACTTGTAAAAGTTGATTCAACTTGTATTTTGAAGCTTGTAATCGAAAAAGTACATTGCATATAATCAGACTAAAATAACGGGGGATTATTTGTAGCCGGACGATTACGCGAATAGGTAATATGTTTAAAAACAATGCCTCGCGCAGTGCCGCGCGCGGCGCGTTACACCGTACGTGCAAAGTGTGTCACCTGCCGATGTATCTGCATTCGTCGGTGAACCGCACTTCATTCATCTCGCGCGTCCATGACTTCACGGATTCCAACAGCGCTTTCTCACGCACGTGAGCGTATACACACAAGGCACACGGCGCCGATCGCACGTGTGACTATTTTCGCCGCGCGTCCGCCACTTTTTCCAAGGCGTTTATGCAGCCTGAGTCACGTTAATTCGCTAACACGTACGCGCGCCGGACACATCGGCGGAACGGCGCTAATACATTATGTAAAGCCTCGGAACGATTACCGGTTGAAGTCTAATTATGTATGGCACGGCGAAACGTCTTGTTTGAGGCCGTTGTACTGCTCGAATGCCGTCGTAGTTAATGCCTTCTATTCCGGCAGGCTCTCTCTGACGTGCGGTGTAGCGTATTGAAAGTTTTATTAAATTCAGCGACAACGAATGTCGTTAAATTAAACCGATAAATGAAGTCCGAGTCAATCTTTACAAATGCGGAAGAATGCGGAAGATGGTATTATCTATTATTTTTCTTCTTTTCTTTAATATGTACGAGGAAATATTTCTGAAATTATCACTAAAAGAAAAGATTGATTATAATTGATTATAACAATCCACACCGTAAAAAAAATTAATTTCAAATCAACAATATTATTCCCATGTATAAGCAAAAATATAAAATCTTTTTTAAAGATTTTGATAATTTTAAACAGACAATAATTTACTCACATAAAGAAATTTTGTTTCTGTTTAAGATTATCAAAATCTTTAAAGAAAATTTTATATTTTTGCTTATATTTGAGAATAATATTGTTGACTTGAAATTAATGTTTTTTTCTGTGGAGTCTTGATAAAAATTACTAAGAACCTTGGTGAAATAGTTTTATTTAACTAAACACACAGATCATTATGATAAAATAATGTTACAAAAAATGAAATGATCATAATTATTATTAAACGTTTTGTTATTATTATTATATTTGGTAATAATAACTAAATATTTAAAAAATTGTGTTACTAGATGCATCTTATAAGTTTACCTAGAATTTTTTTCAGTGTTAGTTACATTTATTCTACACCGAAAAAAAATTCTGGTTAAAAACGGATGAATAAGGAAAAATTTTGTAGAATTAATCAAAAATTCTGGTTATTATAAGTTATAAAGTATTGAGTTCTATTATAATAACCAGAATATTTGATCAATCCTATAAGATTTTCTGATTCGTCCGTTTTTAACCAGAATTTTTTTTTCAGTGAACAAATATCGTTAAATTAAACTGATAAATGAAGTCTGAGTTAATCTTTACAAATGCGGAAGAACGACGGTATTATCCATTATGTTTCTCTTTTTCTTGAATATGTACAAGGAAATATTTCTATAGTTACATTTTATCCTATACTGAAAAAATTCTGGTTAAAAACTGACGAATAAGGAAAAATTTTGTAGGATTGATCAAATATTCTGGTTCGTATAATAGGAATTCTGGTTATTATAAGTTATAAAGTATCGAGTTCTATTATAATAACCAGAATATTTGATTAATCCTACAAGCTTTTCTGATTCGTTCATTTTTAACCAGAATTTTTTTTCAATGTATATGTCAAGAATTATCTATTTAGCCATATTAATAAAATATCGCTAATGTAAAAATAATAAAAATAATTAGAGATATTAGAAAAATCTGCGAATACATCGTCAATTTTTACAGAATTAATTGAATACAAGATCTTCTATTATCACCTACATATTTTGATGATAAATATTCGCTTCGCGAGTACGGACTTCACTTCTATTTATCGAAGTTGACACTACGAAAGTTTAATGAAAGTGGGAGAGAGAAGCCCTTCTCACAATTCTCCGAGTACTTTCAAGCGGTCCATCCGTCCGTCCATTCAATTTCCTGCGAGTTGTACCGGATCCTGGCCGACCAAGATCGTCGCGCATCGAGGAACGATAGACAGGTCGACGTGAACGTTCTGTCCCTCCCAGCCGCTGTCATCCCTTTCCAGTGATTTCCAGCGGAAAGGGCGGTATTTTGTGCTACCGTCGTTGCGCGCGCGTACATGACCGTGGCCAAGGGCCGGCGAAATGGACGTAGGTCAGTTATGCGAAAGCTGCGGCGCGCGATAAAATCGCGCGACCGCCAACGCCGTTGTAAATATCATTTATTCCCGTCATTATCGCAGGCGCGCGCGTGTTGTGCAATTAACATGGGGATGTATAATGCATGAGCGTCTGCCTCAACGCCGATGGCCGTCTCGATTTTCGCACACGGCGTCCTATGCACGAGAACTCGATAAAAATGTAACGCGCGGCCGCTACGAAATCAGAGTTTCGTACATATGGAGAGATCCGTACAATCTCGAGATACATTTGAGTTATTGCTCTATGTTGTTCTAGAAGAATGTACGATCTTGTGTTTTTTCTATAGGGAATTACGTCGGATAGCGAAAGGTTTTTTTTAGAGGTTTATTAACATCTAATTTCATTTTAATTACCTTCTTGGATGATTATCTTGGTGGATGCCATCATTAATGTCATCCTTGTTACTTAAGAAAATTTCCACGCGTGAAAATTTTGACAAAGCGCTATTTTTTTTTAGATTGAAAGATATGCATATGGACAAATTTTTGGTTTCTAAAAACGTGCATTTGTTATCTTATTTTCTCAATCATCCACTAATCCTTGTTAATCAAGCAACGCGGGAACGTTATTATTAATGACAAAAATTGATTTTTACTTAAAGATAAAAGAAATAAAAAAATGATGAAGTTCTAGTTTGTTTGAATCAAAACATTGTAGAATTATGATTTATTTCACCCTCTAATCCTAATTATTTTAATATTTTATCTATTTTCAAGAATTTAGGTTTTCGCAATTGGGTGAAAATAATAATGCAACCATCAATTATATTCTTCTGCTGCTTTGTAGATTTTTCCCGATTTAAAATTAATTTTTAGAAATTTAAACAATTTTTGGAAATTGAAAAAATTCTTGAAAATTGTAAAAATTTCTAGAAGGTAGCTAATTGTAAGTACATAAAAAAGAATTGAAAATGATTTATTTATCTTATCCTGTTAGTATTTGAAGCACTTAGGGATCATCACAAGTCCATTAAGAGTTAACGAGGATGTAGTTGTCCCAAAGTGCACTGTAAAAAATTTATATAAAATTACATCTGTTATAATGGGTAATTTTGAGAGCCACTCTAAATTGTAAATTTACAACTAAAAACTGTAAATTTTTGCGTGTTTATAACTCAGGAATCGTACTGTTTCCCCTATTTCCTCTTTTTCCTCTATTTATGTTCATCTCCTCTTTTTTCCTCTTAAATCCATAATCCTCCCCTA
>VBVR01005251.1:0-12511 GCA_011638315.1 Tetramorium parvispinum | reverse complement strand
TCTCAAGACCCAAAAATTGCTTATATTTGCACATAATTAACTATAATAAGGGGCATGTATTTTATTATCATTAAATATATTTATTCGTAATTCTTTTTTCTTAAAAATCGTTTTATTCATGTAATAAAGAGAATATGTTTCTTAATAATGGGAGAACATTTTTTCGAATTTTACTATTATTTATTAAAGAATAATGATTAAATATCGATTAAATTATCGTAAAAATATTCGGGAGATGCATAAGATTTGTATTATGCAAAAATTTGAGAAAGGATGATTATCTTTCATTCGCTGCCAAAATCATTGCTATCGAGAGTAATTCGACAAATCCAGGATTCGGTTTTTTTTTGTAGAGTTTCTGATATTCTATAGGTCACTGAACTTTTTTTCGCGATCGTCGATTTCACCGATAGTATAGAAGCAAGACAGGTTAAAGTCGCTCTTTACTTTGTAGATGGTTCTTTTTTGTGTCGGATACTAACCGACGTACCACTTGGCAGATTTTGATATGGTCAAGTCGTTGGATCAGTATCTCTTTTTAAACGCAGCGATAACGTAGTCATTTCTCACAATTTTTTGTGAGTTAATAAATTATGCTATCAGGTTTTCTCACTTACTTGAATAATTGTAATTTTATGAAAGATCCTTATAACGCATAGGGTATTTATGAATGCTATATTATAAAAATGTTCTCCCATTATTAAGAAACATATTCTCTTTATTACATGAATAAAACGATTTTTAAGAAAAAAGAATTACGAATAAATATATTTAATGATAATAAAATACATGCTCCTTATTATAGTTAATTATGTGCAAATATAAGCAATTTTTGGGTCTTGAGACGAATCAAATCCGACAGTAACAGAATTGAAAAAATATTTCTAAAATATTTAGTAACATAAAATTTTTATTTGCTTTCATCTAAAAAAATAATATTTTAAAATTCATAGTTGCAAATAAATCATTGGAAAATTGAGCAAAAGCACGAAAAGCGAAGTACTCTGCTCGGTTGAGATTAATTATTAATAAAATTTAATGATTGAATATTTATTATTTGCTATTATTACGAAGTGTTACTGAAATAGGTGTCGCTCAAATAAAATATAAGTAGAATGTTTAAATATAAGAAGTAAAATATAAGTAGAAGAAAATCAAATAAAAATGATTAAGATCGAAATTTTGCTTGCATATCAAGTTTACTTCAATATAATCGTAAAATTTGTCTTAGTTTATTAATATTACAATAATTTACAATTGTAAAATTATAGAGAGCGGATAAAATCATGTAATAATAAACAGTTTTGATGGAACATTCAACGTACATTATTTGTTAATTACGTATGAACTCAAACAAAATAAACAATTTTATTAATTAAGGAAGATATTGTATCCGTTATTATTAAAATTAGTGACATGCATAATCAGATTAATCAAATGGGTAATATCTATTTTCACTTCTCTTTTATGAGTCCTCTTTTCATTAGGTAGGTCGGATGCATTCTAACGTTAGCTTACGCAAATGTTTTCATTTTATTTTTAATCAAATGTAAAAGAATAAAGCCAGATAGAAAATACACTTGCAAACTCTATGTATTTTACCTGCAGTTGATGCGAGTATAAAAAGAGGCTAATACAATGAATTATTATAAATGTAGTACAACGTTTGAAAAATCTTGCAGATGCAT
Source organism: Tetramorium parvispinum (assembly GCA_011638315.1). Lineage (NCBI taxonomy): Eukaryota > Metazoa > Arthropoda > Insecta > Hymenoptera > Formicidae > Tetramorium > Tetramorium parvispinum. The sequence goes on along the minus strand of VBVR01005251.1, from coordinate 10,823 downwards.
ATGCAATTAATTACAAGTTATCACGAGTATTCTAAAAATTTCTATAAACATTGAGTTATAATTAACTTGATATAATTTTATATTAATGGTGCCTATGACCATTAGTAATTTCGTAATATGTACAAAGAGTACGGATAGTTCATTTTACATGTTATTCCATCTAATGGAAATAATTGTAATGGTATTATGAAATTATGATATTTGTATTAAATTTGCAGACTACTATTGTAATTATTTGTTTAAATGTAATATCTTTTTTCTCGGTACAATTTCAATGTTGTAGTACGTTTTAACATTTACTTGATTTACTGCTCTTTTTATGCTCACAATTTTTAATAATAGAATTTTTAGATAATAATTAATTTTTTAGATATGTTCTGAATATTAATTGTCTATAATTGTGATTATATGATATTTACGAATTATTTTGAAACTTCAACTTATATACATGAATAAGTTAAAAACATTTAAAGAAGCAATGGATAATTTATTGCGCGATAGAAAGTTATGATTTCTAATGTTCTCTTAAACAGCTCTTATATTTATCATCTATCTTAATTATTATGATAAGTTATTTAATTTTCTATCAGGAGAAGTTGGGGACATCTTCTCATACTCGTCATCCATTTTCCCTTTTCACTCAATTATTATCGTTGCTAAGATTTTCGTTCTTCTGAGACTACTCTGGAAGTTGATGATGCAGACTTACTTGTCCGCAGTTTCGTCTATGGTGTAGCTATTATCTTTCGTTATCGCTGCTCATTGATCCGGTGCGGCGAACTTAGTAAACTTCGGATAGCTGTCTACACTCACGTCGATCAGGCAAATCGGTAGAGTGCTAGCATTCAGAGGGGTGACTTCGTCTCTCCACCCATTTCCGGTGGCGGATCGGAGTCAGTCCTGGCTGGTGAGGGTGATATGGCGCCTCTCGGTAACGCAGTCGAGCACTTGATTAAATTTGTTTGCTCAACATTTCTCTTAACGTGCATTCCGATCGTGGATAGAACGCGTAAAGCTGGCTATTAAAACAGTCGATGTTGATTTCGCGGTAACAATAAATGCACATTTGATTGCTATTGATTTATTTTGACAGATTTTATATAAAGAAAATTGTGCGCGAACTTTATGCAAAACAACTATTTCAAACAAACTAAACGAAGGAATATAATGATATTTGTGATAAAAATAATTTATAGCTTAATGTGAATTTTTATTAAATTAATAAATTGTAAATGTCTTTGTATTTATATATAAGACGTAAGTGATATTTCGATTTAGTTGTTGCCTTTACGTTACAAAAGATCGGTAGTGATTTTGTATTATTAAATATCTCGAAGATATTTTCAAACTTTATGTTAAATATAAATAATATTATGACATCTTTGCAATTGTAGAAATGATTTCAAATACATCTCTTGCAATGTGATTAATTGTACAGGAAATGTAATAAAACGTATACGTATTTTAAACATTATTTATCAACTTCGCCGTTTTCTTCACTAAAGCCATTCATGCCATTCAAAGTATTACGCGCATAAGCATGAAAGCTCTTCAAGTTGAACCTTTCTTCATTCGTAACTTTTCATGAGACAGCGAGAAATCTCTGAAGCGTTTCTAACAAATAATGTCTACAGATTCATCTCTTTACAAAAAAATAATTCTTATTAAAACATGAACAAATAATAAATAATTCCCTAACTCAATTAACAGCTGAAAGAATTTAGCAATACTTTTATTTTTAAATCATATTCTTTTTTATCAAAGTATAAGTTTTATAAAGTATTTGGTTTAAATTATTCACACTTTGAAATCTAAGTTTTATTTCTATTAAAGAATATCTTTACGATGATGACTACTGTTTCGCTGAATACATTCAGTAAATTTTCTTCGATGTACTATCGCTTGTTAAATATAAAATAGCTTTAATGAAACTCTTTTTGCAGATAAAATATTTACGCTGAACAAATCAATACAAAAAGTATAATAAAATTTCGCGAGATAAAATAGATTTTATAAAAAATTTTCCAAAACATGTTTAATTGATCAAAGTTTTGATTTAAATGGTTTTTATTAAAAATATTTTAGGTTTTGCTTGTATATTTTTTTAAATGTATATCGAATCAAAAGATCTGTTTTATTTTAAAATAAATATAACATGTAGAGATTGCTCAATTATTAATTCGTAACACTGCAAGTTAAAAAGTATGTATGAAACATTTTCTATTATCCGTCACTGCTCAGAGCGAGTTCAAGATGCATTTATCAACGTTCAGTTGCCGGAGATGAAGCTCAACGAAGACTTCCTTCTCCTAGTTCAGGCAGCTGTATGCTTTCGACCGAACATATGATCACAATTGACTTTGATCTGAAACGCGAAGATTTACCGTTGATGTCCATTTTTGTTAAAAAAGCTGCTGCTCAAACAGGACGTTAACTTGATTGCTATAATATTGTGAAAATAAGTTTAATCTTTAATTCTTATTCCTGCTGTCTAACAAATAAATCTTTTCTTAAATAACAAATAAAGTAAATAAATAATCTTAAATAAAAAAGATAAAAGTTAAATCAAACCTGGAAAAATACTCAATCTTTAGATATTTTATATCGAAAGTTCTTCAAAACGGAAAATCTTTTATTTTATAAAACAAAAGAATACTTTACACTTAAAAAGTTTAACATTTTTAAATTTTTCAAGTGTAAAGTATCAGATAAACGACGAAACCCGCGAGATTTATGCTTTAAACAAAACTGCATTTATTTTTGTTCTTGTTTATTTAGTTTGGCATTAAACCGAGCAGCCTGCCATTAAATACCAATACTATCTAACGAAACAATACCTTGAGCATCGAAAATTGACCACGGTGTATCCATGGAAATAATTCTCTGGGAGAAACCCTTGTATAACGGGACTTGAATTATCGCAGTCCCGACGTAACGCTCAGGGGAAATACGGGACGCAACCGGAACCGATAATGTGCGTCCGGTATAAACGCAGGCAGATACCCACGTCGTTTCGTATCGGCGGCCAACCGTCCGCGTACACGGATTTATCGGCGAATCGATGGGTTATTGTTCGATGGATTAACAACTTACGTCGTCGTAGTTTGTATCATGCGCGCCTCTAAATCTCCTATCGATTAATGTAATTTAAATCCTATTTAGCTGATATTATCTGTGAACGAATTACTTGGTCAAAAGCTTACGTGCAATATTGTATGGAATTCAACAATAGATTTGCGAATTTACCTTCTGTATTCTACTGCCTTACTCAAAACATGAATCTCTTGGTCAATTTTACATTACATATGGGATAGAAATTTGCAATTTTGTCATAAAGTTGAAAAAATCGCAATGCTGAAGGTATAAATGACAAGCGAAATTCAACCGTGACAACACGGCGATAATCACGGGAAACGCGCTAATTAACGCGTGCGATTACTTCAAGGTGCGCCAGAAAATTGTCAGGTCTCACATGACTAATGAGCGACTAAGTAGCTCAAGATGATCGCGCGCGGAACTAACCTCGGAGAAGGTAGAACGAAGTGCAACGGCATAGCGATAAGAAGTTCTCCTCTGCATTAAACTTGTTAGCCCCGTTTTCTCGACGCAATCGCGATTCCCGCCCGTTGCACGAGATTATCGTACCACGGCAAAACCGCCTACGAGGTTAATTATTCACATTTATGATGGTTTATTAACGTTTCCGCATGATAACGGCTTGTTGACTTAGCCAAGTCGCGATCTCCGGACTTTTGACTGAATGAAAGCAATTTTTACTCCAAGCTTAAAAAAAAAAGACGAAAAGCGTGCTATGTTAATGTAACTGATAAATATATTAAAGATATTTGTTCATTGAAAAAATAGTATTTTTATAGTTTTCTTAAAAATACTGGCAATAATGTAAGATTTTGTATTGTAATTTGGAAGATTAATTTAGTTAATTGCGCGATGAAATCAGGCAAGATAAGTCCAATCACGTTTCGCTCACAAGAAGGTGCGCGACGCGGCTGAGTCTGGGAAAAATTTAATCCGGAATTAACTGGGATCTTTATTAGCAACACGTGCAAAGCGACGATAAGATCCCATCTTTCAGTCGTTATATGACAAAAGGTAACGCGGTAGTCTACGCAATTAGCATTCGCTTAGTGAATGTAAAAACCCCATTTTCGGCAGCAATTAACGTTCCGCGAGAGTTTGCAGACCCGGTATGCGTCTTCGCTCGTACGGACACTGACAAATTAATATACGTTTTCTCAAGTTTTCAATGACGCTTCTCTCAGAATAAAGATGAAAAAGGAATCGGAAACTCTCTGTCCTCTCTATTCGTGTGACGCGACACTCTTCAGAGAGACAACTTCAATAATTGCAACCGTAACTTATCATTGTCTTTAATTCGACTGCCTTCCTCCTCAGGTTCTTCGACTTCTCCGACGATCCGCAGGCGAGATTCAGTCCGCGAAACTTTCTTGTTCCTTGATTACGTTCCCTCCTTCGCTTCCCCTTCGTGTTTTTGCGCGCGTGTAACTCGTGCACGCCGGAAGCGAAGTTCTCGAAATAGAATACAGCGCACCTCTCCTCATAGAGATATAATTATTTATTTGTCCACAGAGTCATGTCGTTGACGTTACCGCGCCAGCCAAGTTATATTACACTTCACGCGCGTATCTCGTTAATCTCTTGCGCTTACGGCTAAAATAGTGGAACGGTTTTCATAGGATCGCAATTAAAACTTTAGTGTCGCGTTAGAGGTACTTCTCTTTTTCGAATCATTTTCAAGTTTTCAATTAGTCTAAAATTACATGCTACTCTCTTGACATACATTGTGGTATTTTGACGCTGAGCACGCTCGTTAACGAAAATTACAGTCAATATTAACTTATTTTTATATCAACGGATACTGCTTTTCGAAAGAATTTTTTATACAATAACATTTCACTGCATATATATCAGATTGTAAATGGCCATTTCATTTTTATTTCAAGACTATAGATCTCAGAATCTACGACGCCTTTATAGTTTATTCGTTTCTTTGGGATTCGCGTCTGGGCGATGACCGATAAAAATGTCCATTTGGAAGCTTACGAGCATTCCGTCCGACATTTGTGTCGAATAAGAACCGCCGATGATGTATGCGCCGCTTAAAGCAGTCGTACGTATCAGCTTCACGTACGGGATGTGAATCCCGCATGTACTATGCACTGAAAGTGCCAGCACTGCAATATTGGCGCGGTTACGTCGGAGAGGGCGGTCAGCACGGCGCATCCGCCGAGATTTATACGCGAAATTGTGAATTTGGTTCCGCGAGGATGCTTCGCGGATAATAGTACATGTATCACAAGCCCCTAGCAACTTTTACAGCGTCATATTTATCTTTATGCCGATGCACATTCTACTCCATCCGCGCGCGTTCATTGTATCTTTCCATTTTCTGCCGCGCGATTTCAATCGAGAAACAATGCGTGGTCTAACGCGATCTGCGTATCTCACGGGACTCACTCGGGCTCGGCGCTCGGTCGTTTAAAACAAATTCATCACCTGTGCAAATTTACTCGGCTCCGTTAATCTCATATTGTACATACGAATGAATTTGAGCGTTGACTATTTTCCATCGTATCGGATTTGATTTGACCGCCGTGCCTGCGCTATCAGGAACAAAGGCCGTAACGTGTACACAGGCTTTGGCATCGGAACAAGCGCGTGATTCTGGAGCGAGTGCGATCCAGTTACGAGACTCGATAATAATAATGGCCATTCTTCGGCCATTTCGTATCGTATCTCGAGGCCGCAAAGTGGTATTTGCACAGACGCATTATCTGGCCAAGTACCTACACTGGCTTTGTGCTATCGCCCGCTTTTAGTTACACGTCCCTCGCATCTATGTTTGTACTCGGCTCGTTTCTACCTAAACGCACCATTACGAAAGCACTGGTTGTTTCGGCTTGCCATCACGTCGCTATTCTCCCCCGTACCTACATATGCTAAAAGCTTTCAAGTGTTTGCGAGCGCATGCCTTTCCGCTTTCTCTCTTGCCTGTCTGTCGCGAAAAGACGGCCGTCTTTGCTCGTTGAGAGTAACATAATATCATTATAATCTCGCGCATAATTACGACTTGCCCTTTCTCGTATTTTCACCGCGTACGACCGAGAATATTCCGAGGAATTTCCGAGCCAATAAAATTCGTCGTCGTTTTCCATGAATGTAAACTCTCTGATCAAAAGCCAACGGAAATGACGATCTTTTTACTTGAATTTGACTTATCTCTTGATCATCCTTCTACTTGATTGATCGTCTTTTTATTTTACTTGAAATGATAATTTTTTAAATAATGTTTTTATTTCGATAAAGTATTTAATCTTTTGGTGCTAAATTCGTGTAGCGCTGTGTATACTCTGTACTCTGAGTATACTCTACACCTTTTATTATTCCATCATATAAAAATTATAAAAATTTTGTATTTTTATACATCCCCTCTTTGATATATTTTATAAATATCCGTTAATCGATAAGGTCGATGAACTCACTCTTTACTTTTTCGCGCAGTGTAACGTTATAAAAGAGTCGATAAAAAAGAAACAAAAAAAAGTATTATATTCATCGATAATCGGAAATTAATGTCCAAGAAATTTTCTACATACAACTGCAGTGTTATCATCCACTCCCTTTTAATCTTTTAACATGGCATGCGAGTCACCATCAATTGCTTCCGTATGATAAGACGAGCTATTTCTTTTTTATCTCAATGTTGTATTTTTATCGAAAGTTAGGAGGGCGGAGAATAACTCCAAGCTATAAAATACAGGATGGTCGACGTAAAGTGTTATAAGCTATTTTCTCAAGAAGTGTTAGCGAATACTTTTTTTGGTATCTTGAAGTTCGTTGAGGCTATTTATAAGACAAATGGCATACCGCTGTCAGAACTTCCGGGTGAATTTCCCTCATTTTTTTCAATAGGATGACATAAATTTCTTGCGTCCATACTCACATATATACTGCAAGCAATACATAACGTATATAAAATATCAATAGCGATAGTTTATGGTATATTGCATACATATTTCTGACTAATATAAGGCAACACGCATTTTCCTTTACTCGTGGCAAAAGAAGAATTTTTGTCAGAACCCCTCCGCTATTCGCACAATGATATGGATCGACTGTCGGACCGTATAGCGTTATCAGACAACGATAAGCGAGACAAAGAGGCACATCCGTAGATACGATACGCACAGAGGCGCGATGCAAATACGGAATAAGACAAAGGCGGAGCCACAACTGTATACTATATATAAAATACCATTTTATCGGCTTTTATCATCCCGCCCCCGCGCTCTTTTGGAATTCATACCTGCATTCCCCGTCGGATTTCCCCGATCCTTCCTTCCTTCCGCATCCGTGACGCCAAGAAACTCAAATTTCCGTTTACCTTCTCTTGCCACGGTTCGGATCCTTTGCGTTTGAGGAATCCTTTTCGCGCACCACGCGCGTGCCTCTCATATCTGACACGTGGCACGTGGTGAAGGGGCACGTATTTTCAACGCGCTTTCCACTTTTGGCGTAGGATTATTGCAAAAGTTCAACCAACAAGAACTCGCGAACTCGAAAACTTCCGAATTTCGATAGCGTAAAATGTTGCAAAAGCTCATGAATGCAAGTTCCTAGGGATCATGCAGGGTGAAAATACAGAGATAAATTTGAAAAATTTAAAGTTTTAAAAAAATATAAGAGTTTATATAAAGAAACTAAGAGACCTGAAAATTTAATAAAACGGTAATCCAACTGGACAACAACTACTTGTTTTACCTATATTAAATCTATATTAAAATAATATAGATCAATAATAATATTGTAATACACAGTTTTAATCTATATGAACTATATTGAAAAAATAAGAATGTTTTTACGTTTGTTTACACATTTTATATTTTATTTTTTCCCTATTTAGTTTTGTATGAAAACGTCGAATTTTGTAGCGTTACACGAAGAGCTCACATAAGAAATTTATGATGCACACCTTGTATGTATGATATGAAGCACTTTTTGATAGAGATGTAACAATTTTGCAAATGCATGTTTACGTGCGACAGAATATGGGAAATGCTGAAATAGTGTATTATTTTTGTAGAAGATGAAATGGTTCATTATTTTTTTCGGAGAATTATTAAACAAAATTCATCTGTCCATTCTTTCAACATGGTTTTGTCTATTTATAACGTATACGTGAACTGTATTTCGCGGATATCGAAATAATCTCTTTTGAAAATCTCGTATGAAACTTTCATCAGTTTTGCAGAGAAGTGTTTTAAAACTCTAAAATAAACGTACGAGGAAAACGAAATATAAGTGCTACGTATGATATGGCTAACATATAAATGGCACTTCATTATTTCCATGCATCATTTAATTGCTCTCGAATTGCATAGATAAATGTAATCAAAATTTCTCTACTTTGTGTAACTTATTTCAAGAAAAGTAATCTTGAGCATTTGATTCAACCCGTACTCTCTCACTTAGATAACTTCTTACAATTTTCCGTTCCTTTGAATGCTTTCACTTCATTTCTATCTACAACTTGTCATTAAGGACAGATAAAATCGAGAAAACAAGAGGTTACTAATTTGCTGATTGCTACAGAGCTTGGAAAAAGTCCCGCCCAAAGTTATCTTTCATTTTCAGACTAATGAGCAAACTCGGAACATTGAGAAGATCTAAAATGCTCAATGAGGATAAAAAACGAAAAGAAAAAAGATATAAATAATTTGTTAAATGAACCAACGTTTCTTTTATTAATATGTTACTAAATAACTTTGTAATTAAATCTTGAAAAATTTTTAAAATAGAAGAAAAATTATTTTGTTTATTAAAAATTTGAAAAATATCAATAATTGAATGAACAATAATTTGTAGAAAATGTATATCTAACATGTGTACAGGGCAATGTATATCACATTGTAGATATTTTCGCTAACGTAAAAAAAAGAGAGTTGATTACTTTATATTAATTTATATCGTACAAAATATGGTATTAATTGCATATTATTTGATAATGGGGAGAACAATTTACTAACATTCAGTATAATACAAGCATTACCGATGTTAACTCAGGTAATTATGCATCATTACGGTACATGCCAATTTGTGTAATGATGTAGGGAGTCACGTAATAAGTAGCATCCCTCTGTTAAAGTTGCTCGGTTCGATTTTCCACACACGATTCTGCGCCGTATCACGAGTTTCATTGCATGGCGAAATTTTGTTTTGTGATGAAAATTCTCGCTTTTGATCAAACAGACATTGTCAGAAACTACTTTTACAAATTAAATAATATCTGCTTGTACAAGTGTACGAACAAATTCTATATGTTATACCTGATGGAGAATAATATGCGCATAACAAATATGGCTATAACAAAGGAAACTATTAAAACATATATTAATGTGCTCATTATTATTTGTATAATTATTTTAAAAAATAATGAATTGTTACGAATAATTCTTGCATCGAATCGTAGTAAAACATGAAATTGCACGTAGTCTTGCAAGCAAATTTAATTTTTGTAAAATAATTTAAAAATCGATTACGGTAAAGTATTTTCAAATTTTTCTGTCGCTGTATCTTCAGAAATTAAATGAGTAATGCATACAAATATTTCGTATACATTTTAGAGATAACCAAGTAAAACTGTTGGATGTTTTACTAATTTAAAGAATGAATGTGCATACATTGGCAAAGGAATGTATCTTAGAAACTCCAATTATTTCGCGAATTTTATACTTATGATATTCATACATTTCTACTTTAAAATATATTAAATTGTGTAACACCATTTGTAACGATTAAATAATATTTTTCTCTTTCTCGAATATTTGGCAACAATGTCTGAAAATATTTTTCATTACTCTGAAAATGAAAATAAATGGTGAAATAAATTTCACAAAAGAGATATATCTGGCAAAACATAGTAAAACTATCTAAATAGAAAAAAATCTGTAATTTATTCATTGTATAAAATTTATGGAATAAAAGACAACAGATAAAAATATTCTTTAGGGTCCTTTAAACATTTACTATTGAAATATTAATGAAAAAAGTTTTAACTAAAACAACAGTAAAGTTAAAGTTAAATATAGACATCCTAAATATGACTGGCCTGAAATAGATTTAGAATTTTCCTAATTTACGTGATAACGAGTTTCGAATAAAAAGTAAAGAAAATTTCAAAACTATATAGATATATTAAACGGGTCGATACTAAATTACTCGAGCATTTTACATGACTTCACTATCGGTGTATCGATTAGAAATGAAGGAAGTGTATGCGTCGTAGAAAGAAGAAATTTTTCGAATCGTCCCTACGTGACGATCGAAATACTCTCAAACAAAGTAAGTTGGAACATCATACTTTGATAGTCGAGCACTCGCGTAGCCTCGAGAACGCACGTTGGGCGAATCGTCTGCGCAACGAGAATGTAAGGATCGTTCCCGTTTCGTACGCTCGCCCCATTCTCACCCCGCACGGCTTTAAGGGACGCGAGAAATACGGGCGACTCCGGGATCTCCGGGCTTAGTATAATCGTGAAAATGGAGCGCCGTGTTCGCGCGATATTTCTTTCCCTTTCTCTCTTGCTCTCTGCCACGAGTCGACCCGGCGTGCAACGATTCGCTACGGTCTGGCGTACGCTGCGTCTCCATTTCGGAAATTTAGAATTACAAAGGCGACGACGACATGTATGACTCGCGCGAGTCGCTTGCGCGATTGAACGCGTAGGTGGAAGACACGGTCGTTCCAGAAGGATCTCCTAATGTTTTGGCCAATGTGTACTACG
>VBVR01005250.1:0-12513 GCA_011638315.1 Tetramorium parvispinum | reverse complement strand
GATTAAAAATGAACCTAACCTGTGAAACGTAATTTTCCGATTTTTATCTCCACTGCTTATTTGTTTCCAATTTTGACAATTGGATCGATTTTTACAATTTGGCACATAACATTGCACTATTTTACTTCCTTTTAATAAAAAAAGAAGAATATATTTGTGCAAACTCAGGCTGCGGTCTCACTCAGTCTCACTGCACTTGCGCACCATTACAGCCAATCAGATTTAGGCACATAATACCTCGTCCCTTCGTCGCGCAATAGCTTCCCCCCCGTGAACTCATGCTCCATCCCTATATTCCTATATCCATGAGAAAGAGTATACTTGTTTCATTATAACTGCACTACTAGTGCAGTTATAATGAAACAAGTATACTCTTTTTCTCGTTCTATTGCTGGCAAGATGGCGACGAAATGTTCCAAGTTATTCCATTGAGCGGATTTACTCCTACGCGGAACATTTTTCGTGACCACTTTTAGTCTACGGAGTTATGTCTCCTTATACTACTTCATGCCCGCAGCTTACGCTCCCTCCTGCTATTCTTACCTCCATGATGTTTATAGTAAAAATCAGCATTAAAAACGAAGAGGCAAATTGATTTCCGCAGAATTTTTATTTTTTATTTATACAATGGAAATATAATAATCTTGGTCCTACGCACTAAATTTACAATTTATTTATCTGGTATCTGTAAACTTATCAATGGATTTGAAGCGCGAGCTAGATATCTTGATTTAGCATTCGTTGCTCCCGATGATACAACATCCCTGTCAAATTTTCTTTTTCTTCTTCCAATTCCCATAATTTTCTTTAAAGTGGGTGGTACTATATATTCAGGCACATCTTTTAGATGAGGTTGCACTTTTACAGTATGCAACGTCTTATCCTGGCGCAAAGATTTCAAGTCTCGCGGATTATCTTCAAAGTAACTTTTAAGTTTCTCGCAGTTCATAACTTCTTGTTTAATTTCTTTTAATCGCGCTTCTCGAACGGCAATTCTTGTAACAGCTTTCCAAGCATCTTTCGCGCGATATCTAAAATCATCACAATTTGGCAAAATGAAACAAATCAACGTCAAAAATAAATCTATACAAAATTTTTTAAAAATAACTAAAGGAAGGTATCTTTCTTCTATAAAACTCTTTAATTATATATTACAATAAAATTTCAAAAATTAGATTGTACGTACCGAAAGCCTTCCACTTCTTCCAATTTAAACTGATAGGTTTTAAATAGACTTTCACAGTTATAAGTGTGTTTTAATTCCTGTTCTACTTCTTCCATCAATGGTCTTTCCCTAATAGCTACGAAACTAAGAGCAGTTCCCTGATTCTTCCCGCGAGCGGTACGTCCTGCCCTGTGTATGTAAGAATTTAAATCCAATGGAAAGTCAAAGTTGATTACATTGGATACAAATTGGAAATCGATGCCGCGCGCTACACCTGATTCTTTGTCTTTCTTTCGTTTGCTCTTTTTTGTTTTTATCACATGTGGCTGTAAAAAAATAAGTATATGAACGAAATGATACAACGTACAATTTTTTATTACATGCGTACGATTTTACCTCCTCTAAAACTTTCTCGTCAGATGCTATTATAATGTCATAAGCGCCGTTATTGAATTGTGAAACCGCTCTACATCTCGAAGTTGCTGGTAACTCAGAATTTAAAACACAAGTTGGAATACCAAATTGTTCTAAGAATAACTTCAACTTGTAGCATCTATCTACAGTATGTACGAAGATTATAGATTTTCCCCTAATAAAAAATTAAAAAATAATATATTTGCAAAAAATTGGCAAAAATCACTTTCTATTAGAAAATAAATATTCTACTAAACTTGTAAAATTACCTAATTAAGTGTAATTTCAATAAGGCGTACAAAATGGCAGCTTTATCATTTTCTTCTGCGGCCAAAGTATAGTGGGTCAATTGTGTAGGAGGAGCTAATGGTGGCTCTTCTAACTTCAAAATTGCAGGATTGTGTAGAATTAATTTCTTCAAAGTTTGAACATCCTCAGACAATGTGGCAGATGCCAAAACTGCTTGATACGCCGTTGGTAGGTAAGCTAACACAGCTTTTATATCTTTTTCATATCCAAATGAAAATAACTGCAACAATCAATGTCATAATTATATGTATATTAAATAGCATCATTAGACTAAATTTTTACTTTACGATGCTTACAAATTCTATGACATACCAAATCAGCTTCGTCAATTATTAATGTATCAAGACTATGTTTCAACATCAAATTTTTTGCTTTTAAGTGCTGTAATAATCGACCTAGAGTAACAACAATAATATCTGGCATTTCGCTTAATAAAAGTTTTTGTGCGTTTAAATCCATTTGTGGACTAAGATCAACTACTCTGACTTCTCTACAGCACTTTATCGTTAAATTCATAATAACATCATGAATTTGCTTGCATAATTCCTTGCTAGGTGCAACGATCAAACCCTTAATCTCCTGCTTCTGTTGTGTTCGTTTGTTTATTAATATTTTCTGAATAAGTGGTATTGCAAAGGCAGCAGTTTTGCCTGAGCCCGTTCGAGCTCTGATCAAAAGATCCTTTCCTTCCAGTAATAGAGGTATTGCTTTTTCTTGTATTAATGTAGGCTCCATCCAGCCTAGTTTCGTGATAGCCTATAAAATTTATCTTTTAATATATTTTTCAAATTATTCTTATATCTATTGCTGTGTATATTTTAAAAATAACAATTATAAAAATAATAATTAAAAATAACAATTATATATTATAAAATAAAAAAACAACAAAAAATAACAAATAAAAATTTACAAAATAATATTATCTCAATATTTCCATTCATTAACTATAAATTTATTTTTGTCGTTGTTTAACTTTTTGAGTGCCAGAGATTATTGGCAGCGAGAATCTATACAAAAAAAATACCAAGTAAACTCCATAATAAATTAATTTTCTCCATACACTCATTTCTAATAATTTCTGTAGTATTTGTTAAGACTCAATTAGTTATTACTAAATCAAAGTGTTCTCTGATATAAAGTAACGTCTTCTAACAATGGGGGGGTAACAGAAGAAAGCAATAGAGTTTGTTAACAATTCTTTAATATGAAGAAATACGATTCGTTTTGATGAACAGGAGAAATATGGTTGCACTTCTTGGCACTCAAATAGTTAATTATATATTTGCAATAGGAAAAAATATACAATTCATTGGGCATGTACAAGCCAGGGAGTAATACAGCTAGAGGAACAAATATATTTATCATAAAAATGCATTGAATGTATGTGCTGAGAAAAAATTGCGAGCTGTTTTATTAGTTTAATTATATATCATATTTCATATTTGACATCTAGTCAGCTTTAGAGATTTATTCTATAACTTTTAACGATATGTATCAGGTTTTTATATCATGTAGTAGTACATAACGTAATACATAACGCAATAATAACATCATTAAAAGTTATAGAATAAGCTTTTTAGTTTATTATTAACTGTTTATTTATTTTCTAAATAAATATCAACATAAATACTGTTAATTTATATTGTGAATTTAATATTGCTTTTTATACATTCATTATTGTTATAGATATATCTTCATAAACATTTTATTAATTTTCTTGTATAATATATACAATAGAAATTTTTTAAAATTTTTATAGGATTTTAAAAATGTACAAAATATAATGTTATCAAAAGATAAAAACCCATATGTTAATGAGACCATTTATGAAATTACTTTCTAACAAAATAATGATATGTTTTACAAATATTGTTATGAAAGCATATTTTAAATAAATTATTTCATACCATATTTTCTTGTGATACATGCGAAAATCATAGTTTAAGGAGTAAAATATACAATGTTATTTTATTTAATCGAACAAATAGATTGCGTAATAAATTATGTAAACTAGACAACATATCGGCTTTACTAAAATCTGTCGAATTGGTTTTACCTTTAGTATTCTATCATCCAGCTCTAATTCGTGAAAACTTTTCGACTTCGATTCAACTTCCACATTTAATTCCATCTTGCTTGTAGACATTTTTTATTTTGGTTTAATTTTTTAATTTAATTGCGTCTTCTTTTCACATAGAAATTAACTTTTTTAACTTTAAGCTTTATTAACGTATTAAACTTGCACTTTATGAATTCTTTTTATCGTGACACGTGTGCTCTCTCTCATTGCACGCGATGCAAGCACCTTCTTCTTCTTTCTTTTCTGACTTCTAGGTAATTAACCAATACGGCCAAAGCAAATATTTATGCTTCACTTGGAGCAAGGAGATCAAAATCGAAATCACATGTGATCGAGCCACTGTTAGGTTAGCGAAACAAATCCGTACGGGTACGAATATTCACGCACAGGTTAAGGTTAAGGTAGATTTAATGGTACACAGCTCCAAATCCGGAGCTGATACGACCATGGACGTTGAATATAGATTATAGCTTCTTTTTTTTTCCAGAATTTCGAACAAAGGTCTCTCAGACCAATGTATGCTTGCGGATTTTCCTCTTCAATATATGTTCAAGATCTTCCGTGACGGTTATGCGTCGTCTACAATGCGGTCGCAGAAGACGTAGTCGTAAGATCGTAAGCAAATCGACCAATCCCAATCAAGTTTTCTTATATATTCTTGACTGTCGTTGGTCGATTTGCTGTACGACCTTACGATTGCGTGTTCTGCGACTGCATTGTAGACGACGCATAATGCAAAAACCTTCCATTTTATCGCGTTATTTGCGATAAAATAAAATTAAAGATTTTTATTGGTTAAACTCGAGACGCGCATCATGACGCGACGCGTGACGCCTTCGGTGGGAACTCAGCCTATGGTTGAAAGCGTCATTCTATCTTCGTTGCTCGTTATATATCGAAAAAAGATAGAACGCTCTTTTAGCAGGTGGCAGCCAAAGTGAACGCAACCTCTGTAGTATCACGTTTTTGCACGTGTGTTCAAACTGTTCAGTAAATTTGCATGAATGCAATTTAATTGGTAAATAAATAAATATTTCTTAGATAATATTAAAATGAGCAAGGCTAACCTTAAAGAAACGTAAGTATTAACTTGTTCTGATGCGTCATAAATATAAATTATTTTTCAATCTTTTCCTCTTTTTAACAATTATGTATTTTGCTTTAATAATTGTGTCTACGTTATATTTACAGATTCGAAGTAGAATGTAAGCATGGAGCGTTCTATACTGGTGGCAATATACAAGTAAGTTTTCAAAAGGATTTATCTTTTTTATTATATTTACAATGTACTCTTATTTCAGTGGGATGCAAACGCGGAGTATTTATTTTGCCAGAAAGGAGCTGCCGTTTCTGTACTGTCTATGAGTAAAGGCTCTGTGATATTGTCACTGGGTATAGAAACTGATCAACAGGAGGATACGATAAATTGTTTCATTCTTTGTAATGAAGATACAGGCATAATCACTCATCACAAAAGTGGACTGTTCAAATTATGGGATTGGAAAAGTAGTTAATCAAATTTAAATCTATATTGTTTTCAATATTTTTTTCCTGTTATGCTCACATATTTTTTTCCATTATTTATATCTATTACAGCTAGCAAGTTACTAAAACTATGGAAATCTATTCATAAAGGACCTGTAACGCATATAACTCTTTCGAATAATGTTTTAATGGCATCTGGTGGAAGCGATGGAACTGTCAGATTATGGGATTTACAACATCATGCATGTACGCACAATCTCAAAGGAATACAAGGAGTAATTAGGTAATTTATGTACATAGTATATGTAAAATAACATATTGTGTTTTAAAATGTTGCTCCGAGTTAATATTTATTTTTATCAATATTTATTTCATATTTATTTTCACTTTTGTTTAGCATATTAGAATTTCATCCAAATAAAGAAAAATCACTTCTGTTTGGCGCTGGTGACAATACAAAGATCTATGGTTGGAACATTGTTACTGGACAGGAGGAAATTATTCTCTCTGGACACTTCAGTAAAGTCACATCACTTAACTTTCATGAAAATGGAAATTATTTAGTTAGGTAATAAAGAAACTGCGATATATCATGTAAATGAAGATATATTAATATCAATGCATTGTGAAATATAAATGTAATATGTGAAATGTAAATATAATATGTATGTACAGTTCGGGAAGAGACAGAGTATTAATCTTGTGGGACATATCAACCGGAACGTCAATACGCATTTTACCAGTATACGAAGGAATTGAAGGAACTTTTATGATATCTGCGAAATGTCTACCGAAATTTATTAAATCACGTAAAAGCGATGATATCTATGTTGCTTCAGCTGGGGAAAAAGGTATGTTAATAACTGTAATATAATTTACACTTCGATTACATTGTTACATGTGTTAAAAAGGAAGCGTGTAATTTAATTTAAAAAATTTCTTAGGTATCATTAAAATCTGGGAGATGAAAACAGGCAAACAGATTTATATGCAGGATGATTCTTTAGTATCGCCGGCTAAAGAAGAAGGAGGCTTATCAATTACACATTTACTTTACAACAGCACTTATAATATTTTTGCCGTGGTGTCTGTCGATCATAACATAATTATTCATTCATTGGAATTATTTGAGTGCAAAAAACAAGTAGGTATAAAATTAATATAAAATATTCTATAAAAATTATATAATGATACTAATTTTAAATTACGACAGTTGGTAGGATACAGCGATGAAATTTTAGATATTGCATATCTTGGAGATAACGACAGTCATATTGCACTTGCGACTAACAGTTATGACATAAAACTTTACGAAATTGCTTCTATGAATTGCCAACTATTGTGCGGTCATACTGACAGTGTATTGGCACTTGCCACGTCTCCGGCAAATGTCAATTTGCTTGTGTCTTCTGCCAAGGTATTTATATTTTTTAATAATGTATATAATAATAGGCTTATAAAATGTATAATAATAGGCTTAGAATGTAGTATATCAGTTTGTTTTTCCCAAATATAATTTATCTCTTTTTTTATTCACAATCTTCAATTCTCTAATTAATTTCTAATAAATTGAAACATGCAAAAATGTAAGAATCGGGATTAAACTTGAAATTATGCCGATTTTGAGTCAATTGTGTTCGCGTGGCGAGATACGACTGCCCAGTGTCATCATTGCTAGGTACACTGCCCGACAATAATTCGTTCCTATCGTTCTACGGACATAACATTTTAATCCCCAAAGTTGTCAGCAGATCAAAATATCGAAAGTATGTACGATGCAACCGGCATTAGCGAATATAATTTTCGCAAAATAAATTCAGCGCCGTGACTATATTCCCATGTTCCCCTTGCCCCGCGAAAGGGGCCACGGAACGAATTATTGTCGGGCAGTGTACGCAGGGAGTTGTTTTCTACAAATGGCAAAAAGACAGGGCGATAATCAGTTCAGAACAGAGTTCCAACGCCCTGCGCTGCTTGTATGTAGGCATTGCCACACGCATTCGGCGGTAGGCCAAATCGATGATATTTAACAATTAATAATTCGTTAACTATTATGAAAATTAAAAAATGGTACAGGACATTTCGACTGTTTAGTCCACTCTACCTGTTCAGGAGTGTTGAGTCAATCTTTATCGGACCTGCACCCTGTACATACATAAATACATATATGTACACATGTGTTTAATTGATATTTATATTATATAAAATGTTAATTTATAGGATAACAGTGTCCGCGTGTGGCTATTAGATAAAGAAACAATGAGAATGTCTTGCATTGGACATGCCATTAGACATACAGCATCAATCAGTTCTGTTGCAATATCTCAAATATCACCTAAATTCTTCACTACTGTTGCTCAAGATTCATGTTTGAAACTATGGGAATTGCCTAATAATCTTGAATTATGTGGTAAGTCAAAGAATGATTTCTTAAATGAAATCGCATTTATGGGCAAAATAAACCTCATTTCATTCAACCTTGTTAAGTTCTAATTAATATAGTTGTATTCTGATTCTGTGTGTAACGTTGGCTACAATTAATAAAACACAAGTCAAGAATTCAGTAATAATGCAAACAAATTTAAATAAATAGACTCTTAATTTTTTAAATGTATATATATATATATATAAATTATATATGTATTTAAAAATTTTATATGATTTTCATAAGAATACATATATATGTATAAATATATATACATTACGTGTATGTGTGTTTTTAGAAGATCTTTAATGTTTACAGATCAGGCTTTATCTTTAAATACAAGCTGTACAATATTAGCGCACCAAAAAGAGATAAACTGTGTAACCATCTCACCAAATGACAAACTGATCGCTACAGCATCGCAAGATAAGACTGCTAAGGTATGTCATTGCATAAATCAAATTTAACTTATGCGTGTGCATGAATAACTCTAAAATTATGATACTCTACGAGAATTATAATATAATGATTATCTGTAGCTGTGGTCTGCTGAGAATTTGCAATTGCTCGGCGTGTTTCACGGTCACCGAAGAGGCGTATGGTGCGTTCGATTTTCACCGATTGATCAAGTGCTTTTAACAACATCCGCCGACTGTACCATGAAATTGTGGTCTTTAACGGAACTCAATTGTCTGAAGGTTAATAAATTATTTCTTTTGATACTTAGGACCTGAGCAAAAGAATAATCGTAACTTTTTCCGACAGTGTCGTGAACGTAAGCCGTAGTAGTACGTCTACGCATAAAGATTTGGCGTAATCGTAGACCATCACGTTTGTTGTATACAACGTCGACAGATATGATGGTCTATAATTACGTTAAATCTTTGTGCGTTGATCTACGACTATGGCTACGTTCACGACATTGTCGGAAAAAGTAACGACTATTTTTCTGCTCAGGCCCCTATATATCTAATTCTAACATGTCTAATCTAATTGCTCTTGGCGCAGACATTTGAAGGACATGAATCCTCTGTCTTAAGAGCAGAATTTCTGTCGCGTGGTATGCAACTAATTACGTCGGGCGGAGACGGTCTTTTGAAATTATGGAATATCAAAACATCTGAATGCATATCTACCTTGCATCAACACGAAAGCCATGTTTGGACGCTCGCAGGTGAGCTATTTGCGCTATTAAATCTATAACGCTATTTAATCAATATGCATAAAAATCTAACCAATATTGTTATAAATATATATAAACATACACATATATATTTATATTATGTAATAAAAAATTTTATTTTTCTTGCAGTTACCAAGGATCAGAAACACATTATCAGCGGAGGTAGTGATTCATTATTGGTTGTTTGGAAAGATGTAACTGAAGAAAAGAAAGCACAAGCCGCATTGGAAAAAGAGCAGCTCGTGCTCGAGGAGCAAAAGCTGGCCAATTTACTCAAAGCTGAAGAACTTCAGGCTGCATTACAATTAGCCTTAAAGCTAGAGCGTCCATTACAAGTTCTCAGAATTGTAGAAGGTACAATTATTCGTATTGAACAGTGATGTCTTTTTGTGTCTGATGTAGTACTGATATATCAACACGTGAATGTACGTGTATATATTTTTTTCTAAGATTATTATAAGATTTTTTTATAACAGCTATACTGAAGAAGGGACACAACAAATTTGCAGAAGTTGTAAAAGAATTAAAACCAATAAACAAGGAGACATTACTCAGGTGTGCAGTTACATGGAACATGAATAGCCGGAACTCACACGCTGCTCAGGTATGATATGAAATTTAATAATTTATCGAACTTAAATAGTTTTAATAATTATATACATATAATTATATATTATTATTATATAAATATTTATTAAATATATAGTTATGTATTATATAGATATATAAAAAATATTTTATAATTTAATTAGAATTTTTTTGATTTTTAAAAAATTTCTGATATATTAAAGGGAATATATTTTCATAAGCTTTTTATAATATTCTTTACTTTTTTATTGTTATTTTTAGATGGTTATAAATACCTTAATAACAGAGATTGGGATGCGGGAACTGCAGACATCGGACTTATCTTCCACTCTAGAAGTTATGATTCCCTATACCAATAGACACTTTAAAAGGTTAACAAAACTTTTGCAAGACCTTCATTTATTAACATACACTTTTAATTGTATAAAACCTGATATTATATGAATTGACACTAAATAAGTTACGCATAAATAATATACATAAAATAATATACATATGTTTCTTGTATATACATGTATGATATATAGGTTGTGCGTTTATATACATATGTAAGTTTGTTTGTTTGTGTGTGTGTGTGTGTGTATACACATATATTTATGTATATAAGTTGTACAAATTTTATTTTTTATATTAAAAAAAATTTTTTTCGTAAATGGATACATATATATTTTAAACCATTATTTGTATTTTATATTACAAATTATATTTAAAAATACATTTTGTCTGGATAAATCATGCAAAATAATATAATATTAGGTAAATGCTACGAGAATATATCTGTATGTGCAATCACACTGTGATAAAACTTACAAGTTCACGAGGTGTTCACGGAGATAAGAGAAATTTCATTACACAGAAATATGAATCATGGACCGTTATATAGAACTTGTAGCATCTTTTTCACAACGCGAGTAAACGATTGTAGATAAATTCCGAGAATTCAGCAAAGCACTTAACGATACTTGATATTAAAATTGCGTGTTGAATGGGTGCTAAAACGATCGGTGTGTAATTTACACGATTAATGGATGAGCACGAGAATCTACATTGTAAGTCTTAGACATATATAATGAATATGTGCATTGATGTCACAAGTTGCTTCACGAGAATATACGTGTGCGCGCATGTGTATGTATACGAGTTCAAGCAAACTGGAGGAGCACCATGAGAGAGTGGGAGCGAGCTTTGGTCTGGCTGTCTGGTTTTCAGTAAATTTGCTCGCCCGACCATACTCACGGATCATAAGGAAGAATCAGTCGGAATCTATTAGCGGTGCTGTTAAGTGTCAGAAAGATACTTGAGAATGATCCCTCGAGTAAGAATCTTCTTCTTGATATTCCTCGTTTATCTGTCAGGAATGCTATTACTTGCGGACGCAACCAAAGTGTAAGCCGTATAATTAATTTTATTACTAACCACAAAGAGAAGAGAAGGAAAAGATTAAAAAAAAAATATATATATATATAATATCAATGATAGACAAGCGCGTGATTTGCAACATATAGATTATTTTTTTCAAATAGAATTCAAAAGAAAGATAAGGGACCATACAGATATACGCCTGTACATTTCGATATATTTCATATATTATTTCGATAAGATTTCATATATTATGAAAAAGTAAATCTTAATGTAATTTAAATATGGATCTAAAATGTTATACAACACGTTTTACCTGTTTTTATTTAAATTTTCCCAGTTAAATAATACAATTTTAACAGATACTCAAAAGTCTTACCACGAAAAACGTTCGAGTGCAGCGTAATTCTTCAGTAACGTCACGTTGGTGGTTTTTATAAGATATATGCTTTCATAAATTTCCACAAAACCACGTGCGTTGTCTCCCTAATCATTATCCTTTCAAAAGGATATACGGAATATGGAAAAAAATGGAAATGCATTAATGCTAATACGTTTGATCTTTATCCTCGTTTTCCCGCTCGCGGGAATAATATATCTTTTTTACGTAAACCGAGCGGGTGCGTTTGCACGTCCGATTGTAAAGAAAACGGCGGCGCGGTGAAATAAAATTCGTTCAATTAACTGTTTTTCAACCTTGCAAAATTTTATAGTTGCTTTCGAATTTATTAGTGCATAACGTTTGACCTTCGGAATCTCGTAAATGTGATCGATCGTTGTTAAACGAATCAGAGTAATACTGTAAATTATATTGGGGAGCGAGAAGTTCCGGATTTTTTGCATGGTGCAAAAATCGCTCTTTTCCGTCGTAACTTTCATCGAAGTGAGGCGCGAATGACAACTTTGACAAAAGCTGTTTAACGAAACGCTTGTGAAATCCGAACTCATTTTTGTGCGCACGCGAGAGAGCTCATCTTATTTCAATGGTAAACAAGTATCGAATCTCTCTCTCTCTCTCTTTCTCTCTCCAATTTACACCTGTTCAAATACCGATATTCAAATTTAATTCTTACTTTTTTTATCAGCCTTCTCTATCGCGTGTGCACACGTATATACATGCGATTTTATTGTCGTCGATTTACTTAAATATCATAACTTAATGCTTATTTTAAATGTCTCAATTATCAGTTGGCAATGTAAGTAAAATCAATTTGATTAGAAATTTAAGGAAACTAACGCATCTATCAAGAAACGCGGGATGCGAAATATATTTATCTGATAATGTACCTATCCATAAAAATTCTGTACATAAGAAAATATATAAAGTTATATATAAAATATGTCCATTTTTATGTTTTCGTCTCTAGTTATATGTTTACTTATATGTTCTTCTTTTATAATCATTATATCTATGTACATATGTATTTAGGAATAATAATAATAGGAATTAAAAAATATTTCGAAAAATAACTTTCGCACTTTTTTACAAAAAGTAAAACGATTAT
>VBVR01005249.1:0-12514 GCA_011638315.1 Tetramorium parvispinum | reverse complement strand
GGGCAGGGGGAGAGGGGAAGCAGGGGGGACATGGTGGTGTACGTGAACATGGGCTCTTCGGTAATGCTCGTGTCGAGGAATGCGACACTGTTTTGTTGACGACGCGCGCAACGTAGCGTGAAGCATTATTAATTAGCGCGGTCCGCGCTCTCCCGATCGCCATGGGCGATCGCATTGTTCCGTGCGAAATCGTCAGCTGAACGTTCTACACGGTTAAGGTCTCGGGCGTTCATACGAATTTTAAGGGATATCATAACATCGCGTCATCTCCGGCGCGACGTTATGACATCCGCTAAGCCTGCGAAGATCATGAGGGAGGCAAGGGAAATGCGTTTGAAAGTTTTAGATCGCAAACTTGTCTAATTACTTCGCTTTCCGATGTCTCTCTCCCTCTGCCTCTCTGTCTCTCTCTTTCGCTCGTCGATGCGGTAGCCTCTAATCCTGGACACTATTATTTATTCACCATCAACCCGTTGCAAATGTCCGATGCGAAATAGACGGCCACGTTTAGCAATAAATGTATAATGAGAACGTTGCACACGAAGAACGAGACTGCGCTTTTCGCGGCAGGCAAAGCTCTCGGTCCTACTGGAATAAAGCCGCTCTCTAATAGCTATCTAGGAGAGCAGATGAAATCGTAGGTAATCGCCATTCTGAAGCCTCCGGGTCAAGAGACTTCAGCGACTTTACTGTCGAAAATGATGGAAATTCGAGGGGGAATCACATTTTCCCTTCTCTCCTTTTTTTTTCCTTTTTCAGAAAGTCCCGTTTTACGACGCGAAAGCTCTGTAATAATACCGCCGCTATATATATAGACGTCGGATACCACTGTATAGCGCGTCGTCCCGCGAAAGTATTGTACATGATCCGCGTAGCGTAATAACCCGTTGTTCCCCCCCCCCCTTCAATCGTTGATCCCTCTCGGTTATCCCGAACCACGTTTCGCACCGTGGCGTATCGGCATAATAAAACGTACACAAAATTTTTACGATCGTAGACATGAGAATTCATCTCACAAGAAAGGCAGAGCGAGACGGCAACAATTGTACGAAAGATGTGTCATTGCGAGATACAGCGATGGCCGTGTCTTACCGCGAAGGAATAAACAATTAAACGAAACGTAAATAAAAGAAAAAATTAAATGAGAGAACAAAACGATGCAGCGTCTTCTTTTAAAGTCCAAGTGAGGACGGTACATGTCGCTGTAATAAAGTTAATAACAAAATGAGCCGAACAAGTTTGTTAATTGATAAATCGCGTCGCTTCGTGCGAGGCTATTGAAAAATAGTTCGCGATACTCGTACGCGACGTACAATGAACCCGGCATTCACGCGTTTACTTAATATCTCGCGCGGCGCGATTTTCGCGGACGTTATTCGTCATTGTCACGTTTGAGAAACGGGAGCCGGTGTAGAAGAACTTATCGTCCCGTCTGTCGGGGCACGCAGTGGGTAAATCTCCGTGGAACGCGCGCGCGCGCGCGGAGGACGAAACCGGAAAATTTCGCGCTCCGTTTGACGTACGTCGTATAAATCAAAAGGCATTTCTACTGGACGATAAATACGTCTGGCATTTCTTTTTTTTTTTTTCACGATGTAACACGAGCTCTCGCGCGCGCGGGCGAGCGTACTACCGTCCGGTTACTTGTTGCGCACAACCGCCTCGCTCTCTTCATACCTTCCGACGTGCTTTAATCCGATTTTCAGCGCGAATGCAATCTTTATCCTAGACCGAAATAATCTCCACTGCAGCACAAAATTATCAAGAGCTATCTATAATTTTCAAACTGGTTCAAGCTTAATTTTCACTTAATTTCGGATAAACCGCCAAAATACGATGAAAAGCAAATCCAAGCGTAATTTAAATATTTCACGTTGAAGCTTGAAAAATTGAAATTTAAAAACAGAATTGTATCGCGTTTAACCGAACGTTAATAGAAGAAGAGTAGAGGAAAAATAATTACTTACGATTCTTAATTATGAATTGTGTTTTTCTCGTTCATCGAGTGCAACCATTGGTGCAAGCGTTACGTAAGTTCACCTTTCGCGCGATGAGATCGCTCGCGAGATACTCGCGACGTCAGAATCACGGAGATTAGGTGACGCGAACGTTGTCGGCGGAGGGGGGGTCGCGCGCGTAAAACTTGGTTCCTCCGTTCCTCTCTTTCGCGAAACGAGGCCGTTTTTAAACCGGGCACGTACCGTCTGTTTATTCAAATTTCCAACACGCACGTGAAACTTTTGCCTCCCTCTTTTCCTCCTCTCGACCACCACCGCGGCCTTTCTCCTTCGCCAGTCGCTTCTCGCAACCTACCAGCGCAGTTCACCAACCAATATTTCACAGTGTGCACCCCGGTGTGCACACCGGCAGGTGGGTGGATAGGTGGATGCAGCACCCTCGGAATTGCAAGGAGATTGCCGGCCGTGTCGCGCCAAGTCGACATAACCGCACGTGTTCCGCGCGGAGCGTACGTGCCATTTAAAATCCGCATGTTATGGCATGTTACAAGCACCTCTTGGCTGCCTTACAACGCGTTTGTCTTCGCCGGCCGGCCATAATAGAATAATCCGGTCTAGTCGCGGCTATAATTCACCCCCCCCTGGTACCGTTCCCAATACTTTCCAAACTTACGAGCGCGGAAGATATGTGAGGAATATTGTCGACGACGTTTCGCGTGTCGCCCGTTATCGAGAAGGCGTAACGATTATTTATAAATGAGACACAGGTGAGAATCGTCGGGGAAATGTTACCTCAGTGATTATTTAACATCCGATTATTATTCAATTCTTTATAAGCCAGTGCTATTTTGCTTCTATTGGCGTGTTTAATTATTGACAAGCTAGTAACAGTTAAATATATAGGTAACAACATATTCTCGTTGTTCAGAAAATATAGAAAAATAAGGAAAATATAGAAAAATAAATAAAATTCTTTTTATTTTATGTTATGCGTTATGTTACAAGATTTTAATTTATTTAAATATTAATAAAGAGAGCTTTTAAAAGCTGATAATTCCATTATTCTAGTTGTAACTGCTAGAAATTAAAAGCAATAAATGATTCAATATCGAATTAGTATTTACTATTTTAATGTCTACTGCGAATACTTTAAAATATCTTCACTTCGCGTTGTCATATGAAACTTGCCGCGCCGTTCTATCAGTGATCTACAAAAACCCTCGTCGAATTCCATATTTCACGGTCTCCCGAACATCGAACCTCGCGTCAGAGACGAGAAGACGACCACCGCCGGAAGTGCCCTACGTTGAGGAGAAGCGCCGTAAACGCTATCGCGCGGGGGTGGTCGCGTGCCAACCGCGACGGCCTGGAACGCCAAGCTCGCCGAAAATATTCTCTCTTAGAAAAACCAATCGGCCGGAAGCGAGCCGATAGCCGTGGAGCCGAAGGTCGAAGGGCAACGGCGAAACGGTCTCGGGGGAATGGGCAAAGGCGACGATGAAAGGGCCGTTGGAATGCGCCGACACAGGGACACCTAATTGATATGAGTAGATAAGACGCTGACGATCGCGCCGAATAAGAAACAAGCCACGAATTCGAGATCCCTCCCATGAAATTCCACGCCTTGTTCGCAGCAATTTCAGCTTTGTCGGCGGAGCCTTTCTGCTCTATTCCGTCATTTTTTCGAAGTGTGTCATTTGGCATCCGGGAATGTCGTAGAATTTTATTGGATATGAACTTGAGCTGCTTAACGATGAGAGATGTGAAGTATTAAGGCATTTGTAGAAAATAATGGGTTCTCGTTGGAATTCTCGATTAATCTGTCTAAACAGTATTTTAAAAACTTTAATTGAGATATTTGTTATGTTTTATTCGAAAGAACTAATTTTGCTGTCTTTTTCTCATACACGTTTGATGACATATTTGGATTCAAATAAATGCTTTAAAAGTTAGGAGTATACAGTTATTTCCTAACATATCGTATGAAATAAAATACTTATCAAGAAAGAGGGAAAATATGAAAACTGTATCATCTAAGAACATCGTGGGCAATCCACATCGCATTAAACATGAAATAAAAGTAGATCGGGTAAGAGGATTAAATGCTGAGCGTTCTGCGAGTGCACCCTCATCTGTTTACGCCACTGCGTCTACCGTTTTATCCGAAAGCGTGCAGAAGATAAGGTACCAGGGCCATAAATTGCGTGCGT
Source organism: Tetramorium parvispinum (assembly GCA_011638315.1). Lineage (NCBI taxonomy): Eukaryota > Metazoa > Arthropoda > Insecta > Hymenoptera > Formicidae > Tetramorium > Tetramorium parvispinum. Next base: position 8,346 of record VBVR01005249.1, on the reverse strand, counting down.
TCAATCTAGAGAGGGTAGGAGGATAAACGCGCGCACGCAAGCGAGGAGCTGAGAGAGAGCCGAGGGAAGAAGGAATGAGCAAGAGGACAGGGTCGGGCACACACCGCGGCGAATTTCTTCGCGGATTAATATTTGCGGCGGCGGCTGCGGGCGACGGCTTCTCCTGCAAGGACGAAAAGGGAGAAGTCTTTCCTCGCCAGACCCGGGAGCTGGAACAAATAACGAACGCGATGTCGGGGACAAATGGGGAGGATCCATCCTCAGACTAACCAGGGTAACACGATACCTTCATGCGAAAACCTTTGGTGAACCTTGAAGGAAAGATAAAAAAAAAGGTATTCTTACCGAAAGCGCGACCGAAAGCGACTTCATTCGTCGCGACTGAACAGGCACCCTCGAGTAATCTTTCGGGAGTCGGCAAAATGACGCGGGAAGACGCGATAAAAATGTCATTTCACAATATATATGCATATACATCTTAATATTTCATACATATCTGTAGAATTTAATTTCCTCGGATTCTCCTTCTGCAAATTCGAAAATCTTTGTTAGAGAGAGTAGGTTCCGATAAGCAGTATATTTTTTTTCTACAATAAAAGTTATTCAAGATTATCTGATTATTTTAAATCTCAAGTTTTCTATTTATAGTGGATATGATATTTTCAAGATATATATCTTTTATTCTTTTATTATACATACGTCTTTCTTGAATTTATCTCGGATCTTAAAATCCTTCGAGAATTAACGTTCACGGTTCTTAGCTGCAAAAAGACGACAACTATCAGCGCCGTTCATCGCGAAGAAATCGATGATATTACGTCAAGCGAATGATCGATCGAATCGTTACACATCATAGTTTATCTTTTAATAAATCGCGATATATCCGAACTTTCCGCAGTGCACATTTCTGCGACACCTGTCATCTCCCTCGTCAAGTACGTTCCATTAGAAATGGTGGATTTAGGTGGGTCGCGTCTTCGCTTGGCAGATATTTAACCGCAGCGTCGCCCAACATCGATACCGAAATCACAATGTCGCGATTTCGATGATATTTCGAAGGAAATTTCAACAAAAGACGTATTTAATAACTCAAATATGCTCGCGAAGTATGGGCACATCAAGAAACATTTAGAATCTTTTTGCTCCAAGAGAATCCAATTATTCGTAATTTCTAATAAATATTTTTATTATACCATCTCGTTTTTATTCCGTAAAAAAGAATAATTCATTTTCCAATTATTGCATGCGTTTTGATAAAGTTAACAATTAATGCATGCTCCGAAAAATAGAGAATTGAGAATTATAAATTTATTTCAGAGATACCTTTTTGGTAGCCGGGTACCGAAGGAACATCGTCATCACATCGGCGAATCCGCCACTGCTGAAGTCCGGTGCTGAAGGGGTTCCTGTGGGGGTAACGAAATCAGAATCAGGCGGGGAATGAAAACAGGAAGGAGACGGCGAATCGACCGACCCTCTGCTGCTTGCTCCTTTTGTTTTGTCTTTGACATACGCTCCGGTGGTACCGTCCTCTCCTCTTCCGGAGTCGAATCTATTCGAGCGTGAGGGATGCGACTGACAGCTGGAATTGTTATATTTCGGAGGGCCAGACGGACACCCGCTCGTAGTTCATCGATCTTCGACCGGTCGACGCCACCACCGCCGCCACCGCCGCCGTCGTCCGCGCGATGGATTGGTTCCTACCTTCGTTAAAATTAATCAAGCGAAGCACCGGCGCGATTGCCTTTGCCTACCGCCCGCAACAATTCGCAGTATATTACTCGGATATGCATGCCGCACGCGCATTCGTCGGATGTCCTCGGGACAGGAATTTGTTCGGATTCACGACCGATCGACCCTGATGAAGAAGTGAAGCGATACTATCGGGTTCAATCTTTCGCCATGCGAAAGTATAAAACTCGAATTATGTGGATAAATTCGATATAATTCATTATAGCGAGATGTGATTAGTAAAATATACGATATAGAATCGATACATAAATTAATAAAATCAATAAAATTTTAATAAAATTAGCGTTAAAAATGTTTTGTTCCTTTGTAGCATCACGTTTTTCACATGTTCTTCATCAGTTTACAAATCGAGAATAAAAATTGTGAAGAAAATCGCTCGCAGAGAAAATTTTAGAATAGGATGAGAATTGTCTTTCTCCCCTTTTTATATTTTCCTCTTTTATATGTATATATATTTATAAATTATGTACTTGTTTATCCATTAATATTATACGTTTTAGGATTGTTATACAATTATTTCACCATTTATTTTTATCTTATTTAGTTTTATATTTTATTTGTATGTACAGACCTCTCTCACATATACATGCATGTATCTTAAAGCTGATATCTCTTAAATTAAATGAAGAGATACGTATGTATGTATATGCAAAGATCTGAAAAATCTCTATGAGATATATATGTAAGTATATATTATATATTTTAGAGAAGTTTTTCAGTATATCCAATATTTAATGAAAACAATCTTACAGTAAGCTCTCAAAAATGTTGACGTGAAACATTTCCGATACACATACAATCGAGTTCACAGCAATGATTCGCCTCAGGGCACGCCGCCTTTAATCTTCGACTTCGACCGGGCGGTTCTCGGCCACGCAACAACGGTTCATCTCGGATTCCCTAATAAATGAGTTTTTTATCGAGTTTTCGTTCGACCGAGCCGGACCGAACCGCAAACTCCGCCTGCTCGTATATATATCAGAAACTTATATATCGAGACTCATTCAAACTCCCGTACCGCCATCCATCTTTCTGGAGACAGAGTACACGGAGACGTGTATGGAAAGAACACGTATGAACCCCGACCTTGGCAATAAAGTTAGTTTAACTTCGCCTTTTGGCCTTGCCTTTATTTCAATTAAAAATGCCATTCCAGATTTTCAATTTGTCGCTCGACAAGAACTTTATCAAAATTAGATGCTAATTAGGCTTGATAAGAAATGGAAGAGCAAGAGACTGAGGAAGAGAATTTAATATTAATTTATTATAAATTCAGGATAACGCGCGTAGCTACATATACGTGTGAGAGCAGCTGACTTGTAACTCAAGGCGGATTTTGTGTTCGATCTTGACATCTTTCACTCTCTTTCTAATTTCATCTATATTTCGGTTTTATAAGAAGTTAATTCAATTTATATGTTAAGCTAATGTTTCTTAGTAGATACACTGATGAAAAAGGATCGCATAATCTTCAACAGCTTCGTCATCGATTGATATAACAATAAACATTACTCTTTATTTCCCCCCTTTATATACATATATATAATTTTAAAATATTAAAAACCACATCTGCTGCCTCTTGAAAAACTCTTATCGTATATACATTTTCGTAAATCACAGTTGTATATACATAGTAAATGTATTAATACTTCATTTATACTTCAATTAAGATTCCGTTTGTTTTAACATATTGTCGAGCTCTTCTAGAATCGTTGTCATATGCTTTACTAAAGTAAATCCTGACATTGTGTCTGGTCGTAACGTTCGCAAGTAACATTGCTTGTACAGGTTTCCGAGCGTCTCATGCCTGAAATTTCATAAAAAAAGATATATTAAAATATGGAAGATAGCGGAATATGAACTTCATTAAATCTTTGGAGTATTAATTACAATGTATAATTTAAGAGCAACGTACTCTTTTTTATTGTGCACAGGACTTTTGCTCAGGAATAGCTTGGTTAACGATCGCAGAAGAAACTGTAATCTTTGTTCCAACAGAACTATAAGGTTTTCCTCATCATCCATTAACTTTTGTTCTTCGGCCACCTTCTCGCGTTCAGTGTTATCATCCTCTGTTTCATTATTGAATGTCTTTTGTCTCGTCGCATTACTTCGTTCGTATAATATCTCCATAATAGGTATACATTGTAAAATTAACTGCAGACCATTTTGGTATGCTTTTAACTTGCTATTGAAAGTAGTTCCATCTGAAAAATCGAAATTACTGTCACGATAAAAAAAACAAATGAATAACTTTTTGGAAAAAAACACGTACAGCGCGCTTGATATTCTGCCAGGGCGACCCTTTCCATTTGAACCGTTAAATATTCCGTGCTCTGCTCTAACGAGAGCAACAGCTTCGCCGCTTTATCGTAATACAATTTGCACAACTGCAAACTCGTCTTTTTCTTGCTATTATCCCCGTCCGATTCGATTTCTCTGTACACGCGATGGTATAACGAAGCCAATCGATGTTGAATGGTCGCAGCACGGAATTGATAAACTGGCTGACGTGGTCCCGGTGTATCTATATCACAATGTTTGAGTGCCCTTTGGAGAGTATCTACTACTTCTCTCTCCAATTCCTCCTCATTCTGCAATAAGAACTTAAGAATTCGTTAACACATTTATTTATTGACTTATCATTGAATTTTTAATGAAGAAAAATCTATTAATCTATGTAACAATAAAAAAATTACATGTTAAGTTACTGTACTTTATATTCAGCTGTAGGATAATCCTGCAATAGCGTGGCTTTCGTATATAACGTCGTTGAGAAATCCCACATGATCGTGTCCCATATAGCCGGATTTACTTTCCTATCGCCCAGAACCTGCAGAGCTTTCTGATAGCTCACGAGTGCCTTGTTATAAAAATGACGCTCCTTTGTGTTCTGTTTGCCATGCATATGTGCGCAGAGTCGCATAAGTCGGCCGGTGTTGGAATGCAAAAGCGCCAGATTCGCCTCATCGTGAACAGTCTCGAAGGCTTTGACGCCGGATTCCAAATGAGTCAAGGAACGTGTTAGAAGCATGGTTGCGTCCGATAAATTCGACAATTTAACTGTTTCATCTTCTTGATCTTGTTTACATCGAGCTACAAGAATTTATAATTTTTTTATTAATGAACGACGAATACTTGTTATCCTCTTGAAATATGCAAAGCTTACGTACACCCCGCTTGATTCATGTAAAGAACACCTAACTCGTTATGAATATTTCCCAGTCGTCTTAATAAATTATTTTTATCCATATCCATCGGTTCTAATAACAGAGCTTTCTCATAACACTTATATGATGAAACTAAAGTAGATTCGAGACTTTCTAATCTCTTCGGCAACAATTCAGCACCATCTGTAATAAAACACACGATCAGGAACGATCAGTCACATATTATTTTCAATACAAGGAGCATTTCGATATTTACTCATATCCAAGTCCTCCACACTAAACAGTTCTTCAACTACTTTCTCCTCTATTTCATTTTTTGTACTGTAATCCTTTCTATGTTTCTCCACATTACACCAGTCTTGAACAGTCATAAAACAACAATCCCCCGCGCGACCTAACAGATAACTGATCGATTTGTCGTTTCTTACACCGCAAAAGATTTCCAATATCTTCTGGCAATGCAATACTTCCAACATATATCTCAAGGAGGCACCGTAATTTTTATTTACGTATTCTTTCTCAGCGAGCACGGCGAATATCAAGGATGCCTTCTCGTATAATAATGTTTTCAAATGAGCGTTCCAGCAGATATTGTCGCGCTTTTTCGGCACATGCCATGTTGGCAAAGTTTCTGTCTTCGGTTTGCACAACAAAGCATTCACGCTCGCTACTTCCTTTGTAATATTCTTTTCATTTTTCTTCTTCCTTTGTTTGTTTTTCTTTTTATGCGCGGGACTATTATTCTCCGAAAGTTTTTCGGACGTGGCATTTTTATCTTGTTGATTTAATGGGGCGTAAGGCATAGGAATTGCTTGGAAAGGCTTTGCTACGTTCGGATGCATCTCCTCATATTTTCGCTTCTCCTTTTCATATTCCTCCGCATTCTTCTGTTCCTCATCATTGTTGTCATCGGTTGGAAAATACTGAAGGCATTCCAATCCATACATAACGTGTTCTAATCCAGACAGACATCTCTCTTCTATAGTACCGGACATTGGAGGTGCTTTATACTTTGGTTGCTCACGTTCCACTTGCTCTTTCACTGCAAGAACGATCAATATTAATTATAAAAAAAAAATTAAAATGATGAAGTGAGGCTTACGTACTATTGGCTAAGGTCAAAGACTTGAACGCACAAGTTTCTTCCTCTTCTTCTTCCTTTTCATTTTCTTGACTCCCACCACATTCGCTCTGAACGTCCTCCTCGTCGCTTTGATCTGATAAGCCTGGATTAGCTGGATCTGTATCCGACGGTATGTACAAATCCGAAAGCATAAAATGCGCAGATGTAACAATTTGCGGATATTTCTCTTTGACCAGCAGTTGAACGCAATTTTTCAGCAGCATTCTGATTGTACCCTGATAGCGATGATAATCGGGAGAGTATTTCATGTTGCGAGCTACTCTGTATAACAACATTGCGACAGGTACGGTAAAAGGATTTTGTCCTTTTTCTTCTGAAACATCACTGCACAGTGATGTCAAATCATATAGCTTCACAACATCATCATTTTTACCTAATAAAAAACACGTTACATATTATTAAAATATTTGTAAACATTTCAGTACATTTATCAAATAATAAAATATAAGAGAATTATTAAAATTAATATTAATGTAAAAATAATGGAAAGGAATAAGAATGACAATGAATTTTGGTTAATTCTTTCATAAATATCTAGCTGAAAACGTACCTTTGAATAACCAATAAGTATGGCCAGCTTTTGTCGCATTATTTTTTAAGAAACTCAAAATGTTCTGAGCAACGTCTCGAATCACTTTAGGACTAAACTTTGAATCATCTAAATTTGGAAGGTCTTCCGTTTTTATCAATTCATATTTCTGTACGATACCATTTAAATGATAACACATTACTACTTCCGGAACATTACACATTAAATTATCTAGCCAATAGTCTATTCCTGTTAAGACATTGATAGGTTTCGTCATATCTCTCAGTCGTAAACTTATGCACGGATGTGTCTGACCACCGAATATCGGCATGTCTGTACCAACAAGCATTTGGATATTTTCAAATGTCCATACAACATTCCTGGCAAAATTATGGTTGTAATTTGGATCAGGTACTTTTTCCTCTTGTCTTGGCTCAGGTAAAGACGGTTCAGGTAAACATGGCTCTAACGTTTTCACAGGTAACTCAGGTTTTTCGCTCTCGTTGTTTTTATCTGCTAGTACTATAGAATGATACAGAAACTTCGATACTAGGTTCCTCTGTTGATTACTGTTTCTGCTGTACGCTTTATGATAGAGACGCATTTCCTTGTCACCGAGACTTTGAAAAATATGCTCGTAGAAGAACTTTTTCAGCCATTCCCAGTCACTTTCGGCCTGTCGCAGTAAATACTTGTGTATGTCAAAGTCATCTAGTAGCAATGTGTTTTCGATGCGATGCACCATCATAGAGATCACGTCATGATTGTAAGGCAGTTTAAGTAATTTCTTTATGTTCTCAGCAGCCGACACTACGTCCACCTCACCAACGCAATCAGGAAACATATGCGCCATGCGAAAACTGGAGAATCCTGTCTGAGACAAAACATTTTGCAGGCCGTAACTTTCCGCCGAGCTACTGAGCCAGTTGCTGGGTGGAAGTTTCAAATCCGTGTTGCATTGCAATTGAGCGTACGTCGCTGGTGTTTGGACCGAAGAATATTTCACCACTGCAGTTGATTTCACGGGTTTCTTTGGAGAATCTGGCGGTATAGCCAAAGCCATTGACTTCATCTGCAATACATAAAATTATTACATTTATATTTATAATTATTATATTTATATTATATTTATAATTTCTTACATAATTTTTTAAGAATTTATTAAGAATCAAAAGTATCACTAACGTTTTGCACTTAAATTAAAGAAAAATGAAGACACTGAATTATTGAAAATTAATCTTATATATCGGATTATCGTAATAGTTTATCAATATAATTATATCGAATTACTACATAATTATACTCCGATATTAACTTTTCTGTAAAGGATCATTTTTGATTGAGTAAAATTTCACACATGAAAGCTGATAACATTTGCAATAAACTCACCGCATCGCAAACATCATTGGTATCTGAATTCTTCGACATTTTCGTGCATCAACAATCACACGTGACTGCAAAACATTCACTACATGCGAAAACTTCTAGAAGGACGGAGCATCTTAGTCCGGGCAGAGATAGAGAGAAGCCTGAGAGGTGTCACAGCTTGGTTTTAGGTGGTCGTGAACTTCTCGTGAATTTGATGCGCCCTCTGAGAAAGTGGATATGAACTACGTAGCCAATGTTCATTTTCTCAGGGGTAACTCCCATTGTATGTACAGTCGTGAGCAGATCGGTTGCAACACTTTTTTTTTGATGACTTTTGGAACGCGTGAAAATTTTGAGAATGGGAACCACTTCTCCGGATACAT
>VBVR01005248.1:0-12516 GCA_011638315.1 Tetramorium parvispinum | reverse complement strand
GCTCTGGCATGGCCAGCTGGGGAGATCCCGCCGCGGGACGAGCTCCTGGCCAACGGCAAGCGGCAGAACATTCGGCGAGTAAGGGAACGGCAGACGCCTAGCAGCCCTTATCGACCGATCGTTATCGACCCGAGATCCGAGACGCGGGATGGCGCGGACGGAGGGAGGGCCCCGACGAAGCGCCACGGAAATTCGGGAGCTTCACTGTCGTGTGAGCCGGCGAAAGGAGAGGAGCGAGTCCGACGCATTTTCCCGCATCGCCGTGCCGAGGAAAAGAACGGAGGGCGAGAGAGGGACAGGAGAGCTCGGAGGATTTTGTAAGGCCACGACTCCGACGTAGCGTAACTCCAGGTAACGAGACCGGGAGCGACGTCCTCCGAGTAGAGTCTTTTGAATTAGTGTATCGAGTCGCGTGCCGTATGGGCAAGATCGTCTCCGGGGACGATCCCGTGGGTCAGAAGAAGGTACCTCCGCCCGGGCTCGTCAAGTAAAGCGTATGGGGGGAGATCTCCCGCCGAACAGCCGACTCGCCGACATCACGTTAGCGTAGTTTTGTAATAGAATCAATTCGGGTTTACGGGAACTTGACTTGCGGTAACTCTAGCAATTAGCGAAGATTCGATACATAGAATTCTTGTTATTAAGTATACCGTCTGCTTTCCGCCGAAGTACGTTGAAAACGGCGCGAGTTCCCCGCCTTCGAGCGGATGTATATACGCGATAATTTCCATTAAAGATTTTCTTTTCTTTACTTCATGTTGTTTTTTTGTACGTTGTGACATGCTACGCTCCCGCTACCCTGTATCCCGCGACCTGAGTCTGATGCGAAAATTTAGTCAGCCAGTATCGGTAGTAGAACTTCGAGTAAAGATATAGTGTGGCACGGAATACCGTGCCTGGCGCCCTTCTGTATAAGTCGTCTGAATAACGCAATTAGCGGATTTTGGGGAAGCGTCGGAAGAGACGCAGAATTGGCAGAAAGAAATTAATTTCTGATGGCAAAGGAGAAATTGTTGTAAAACAAAATCCGAATTATAGTAAAATACGACTAGAAGATGTATTATGCGTCCCGTATATTAACATGAATTTGTTATCAGTAGCGAAAATAACTGATCATGGTTACAATGTAAAATTTGATAAACATGGTGCTGTCATTTACAGGAATGAAAATGATATTAAGATGACTGCCATACGTAAAGAGAATGCGTACCATGTAAGATTGTCGACAATGACTAATGAAGGAGTAGCGGCAATGGAAGATACAGATATATGGCATAGAAGACTCGGACACGTAAACAAGAAGATTATAGAAGATATGAAGAAAGAAGATCTTGTTATTGGGATGAAAGAAGATAACAAAGAAAAAAGACAATGCGAGCCATGCGTTGCAGGAAAAATGTGCCGAAAGACACACTCCAGATTAACAGGTATGAGAACAAGTAGAATAATGGAGCTGTGGCATATGGATTTAATTGGACCGATAAAACCATCATCACGTGGCGGTAAGAAATACATACTTACTATCGTAGATGACTATTCAAGAGTGATTTTTTTAGAACTGCTGAAAGAAAAAGGAGAAGTAGCAGAAAAATTGAAAGAGCTAATAATTTTGAAGGAGAATCAGTCCGAATTGAAATTGAAGGCCATAAGATCAGACAATGGAGGAGAATTTATAGGAAACGATTTACAAGATTGGCTGAAGAAAAAAGGTATTAAACACGAATTTAGCCCAGCGAGAACGCCACAATGCAATGGTGTAGTGGAAAGAGCGAACAAAACAATAATAGAAATGACCAGAATAATGAAAGCAGACTCAAAAATATCATTAGATTTTTGGGGAGAAGCAGCATGTATTACGGCGCATATCCGAAATCGAAGTAAATCGACAGTACATGGTAAGACGCCCTATGAAATGTGGAATGAAAGAAGGCCCAACATAAAATACATGAGAAGATTTGGTTGTATGGCATATTTATTGGATAAAGAAGAACGAAGAAAGAAATTCGACTCGAAGATAATTAAAGGAATATTTGTTGGATATGCAACCAATAATACATACAAATCGACAGTACATGGTAAGACACCCTATGAAATGTGGAATGAAAGAAGGCCCAACATAAAATACATGAGAAGATTTGGTTGTATGGCATATCTATTGGATAAAGAAGAACGAAGAAAGAAATTCGACTCGAAGATAATTAAAGGAATATTTGTTGGATATGCAACCAATAATACATACAGGGTGTACATTCCAGAAACAGGAAGAATTAAAACAGACTGTGATGTTAAATTTGATGAGAGTAAAAACGGATACGAATTAATAAGCGACGAGACAAATTTAGATAAAAAAATTGATGACAAATTAATAATCATGGATCTAGAATTAGAGAATAAAAATGATGCGATAGATGATCAAGAGGAGATTGAAGAATATGACGAAAACGGAAGAACTGAAACAGACATCAGCGAATATAAAGATGCTAATGAAGAAAATTCTACACAAGAAGATGATTCAGAAGACATACAGGAAAATGAAGATAACTGCGAGATTGATGAACAGCCAATAGAATTAAGAAATAGAGGAAGACCAAAAGGAACAACAAAAGCTGTGATGGAAGTAAGAAGAAACTTAAGACGTGAAGAAGATGAAAGAGAATTAGGACAGAGAAACGTTAGAAGGTCTGAAAGAATAAGAGATAAGCAATCGGCAATGTTAATATTAGATGAAGAAATACCAAAAAACATCAGAAAAGCAAAGAAGTCAGAATGTTGGAAATACTGGAAACAAGCCGTTGAAGATGAATTAACATCAATAAAAAAACATGATGTGTGGAATGTCGTATCAAGACCTAAAGATAAAAGAATAATTAAATCCAAATGGATATTTAATGTAAAAGAGGATCCGACTACAGAGCAGCGAAAATACAAAACTCGATTGGTTGCACTGGGTTGTGGTCAACGCCCAGGAGTTGATTATGAAGAAACGTTTGCGCCGGTGGTGAGAGCAGAGACAATAAGACTACTATTTAGTATATCTGCAGAAAAGAAAAGAAAGATGAAGATTTACGACGCTTGCATTTTTACACGGTACACTTAACGATGAAATCTATATGGAACTACCTGAAGGATTTCAAGAAAATAAAGAAGAAGTCTGTAAATTAAAAAAGAGTATATATGGCCTTAAACAGGCTGGAAGATGTTGGAACGAGTTATTGACAGAAGTTTTAATAAAAATTGGATTGAAACAGTCTGAAGAAAACCCATGCTTATTCTTTATTATAAAGGAGAACCAATTCTTATTATGTGGAATCCATGTTGATGATATGGCGGTAGTATCAAGCGATGAACAATTTGAGAGAAGTTACATGGAAAAGATCGAACAACACGTTGATATTAAAAATATCGGAGAAGCGAAAACAGTATTAGGAATGCAGTTAGATCAGGAAGATGGAAAAATTTATGTGCATCAAAAGAAATACATAGAAAAACTTCTCGATATGTACGGGATGAAAGATTGTAACACCGTGAAATCGCCAATTGATGAATATGAAGATGGAAGATTGTAATGAGAGTGAACATGCAGATGTTCAAATGTATCAAGAATTAATAGGACGATTGATGTACCTGAGCGTGTGTACAAGACCAGATCTATCTTTTGCACTAAGTTGTTTGTCGCAATTCAACAATGAGCCTAGACAATTACACATGTCAGCATTGAAGAGAATTCTACGATATTTGAAAGGAACAACCAACTATCGTCTAGAATTTGGAAGAAACTCAGTCAGAAGTATTGAATGCGAAGCTGATGCGTCGTGGGACAGAACTAAAGATGCAAAGTCATTCACTGGACTGCTAATATACAGAAACAGTGATTTGATACATTGGAAAAGCAGAAAGCAATCAAAAGTTGCGTTATCATCGACAGAAAGCGAATTAGAAGCTATGATAAAAGGACTGAAAGAAGTAATATGGACTTCAAGATTACTGAATGAAATTGAGATGTCAGGAATGTTGTCAAGAGAATTGAGATGTGACAATCTAAATGCTGTGAGATTAGCGAATGGAGGTAATTTTAAAACAAAATCCAAGTTGCTGAACAGGAAATGTCACTATATAAGAGAAGCTGTAAAAGAAGAAAAGATTCGTGAAGCATGTACCAAATGAAGAAATGACGGCAGATTGTTTGACAAAACCATTGAGTGGACCAGCATTACTCAAAAATGCAAAGAAGTTTATGAGCATTAAGTATTGATAAAGCCAAGAGGGCGGATTGTGGATGTTGCCTTTATCATTTTTCTATTATTTGTATTTTGAATTCATAAGTTCTAGTTTAGAGGCAACAGCCAATTGGAAAGCGCATAGATGGCAGGATGGGACTTGATGCGGGGCGCCACAGAAAGGGACGTTGTTGACGCACGCGCATCGAAGCTTCTTCTTCGTCTCCATTTTGTCGTTAGAGCACATATTCATTTATATCAATATATACATTTTTGTTCATTAAAGTATATTATATTTATCTAGTATACGAGAGTTCTGATATTGTGAGCGTGACCCTTCCTCCACAGTGTTTACGTAATCACTTGTTACTTTGATACATTTTCCTTTTGCTTTTTCTGTTTCTTTGTTTCGATCTCGTCGATCGGCGCAGTTTTCACAAACGGAATCTCGTTTTCGTTTTCGGAAGGCATGTAATCCACCAGAACTTTTGGCTTTTGATGCTAGTTTCCGTTTGATGTACTTCCAGAATAGCACAAATTATGCGCGTTACAGCGCACATCGTCGCGTTCAGCATTTGAACGTAGTCCGTCGTGGTGTTCATTTTCTTCGTTTGACCATATCTGCAGATTAAATAAGTTTCATGAGACTCTTGTGGTAAGTATTTTACAAAAGCAGTAATGTTTACATTTATCTAATCTATTAACCTGACTATCTTCTTGCTTGATAATCCAAGCAATTACTACATGATACGAGCTAGCGAAATGCACCCGAATCGGGAAACCAGGTCTCCAAGTCCAACTTCTTGGAAGCTGCATGGTTAAGTGCACCGGATACAATATTAACTATACGATAAGGGATGTCTAAGGCCTGATAAAATTCTTCTGCATTGGAAATCATTTCTTCCATCATTTCCCAAGACATTTTATCGTGCGGTGAGGTAAGACAGAATTGTTCTACCTACAAATAAGATGATAGCATTAAATACATTTACCATTTTATTTAGAAATAATTAACTTTTATTTGAGATGTCGTTTTCGAGATGGGGTTCATCGGAGCGACTCATTCTATTCCAATTTAAATTCGTAACCATAAACTAAATGTAAAAGGCTTTTGTAACAATATCAAATGAAATGAATTTATTGTTGTAAATATACCAAGAGGAAAACTGGTATATTTGCAACAATAAATTCATTTCATTTGATATTGTTTTTAAGGACTTTTTAAAACAAGCTAAGGTTTATCCAGGATTATGAAGCCAATATTAATTAATAATTCTCATTTAATCCACATACCTTTTCAAACTGATGCACCCTAAAAATACCTCTAGTATCACGTCCATGAGAACCAACTTCTTGTCTAAAGCAAGTAGAGATTCCGGCATATTTTATTGGTAAAGCGGTTTCAGCTATCCACTCGCCCTTGTGAAAAGCCGCTATTGGTTGTTCAGAAGTATAGGTAATAAAGTATTTCTCTTCCATTTCTCTTCCATTTTTTTATCCTCATTACGTTCGGTACCTTTACCAATTACCTGATATAACAAAATATGACAATTATATGTATGATTATCGTGTACTAATTCTCTTAAAGCGTTACTTGTTACATACGTTGTATAATTCTTCATCGAACTGCGAAAGTTGTGCTACTTCTTGCATCGCATCTTTTCGCATAATAAATAGAGCAGGCCTGGCCCCGTGGGCGCCCACAGAGCACGCGAGGAGGAGAACAGGCCCCCTCTTCGCGCGACTCCTCATCCCGCCTTCTCTTCTGGCCCCTTGAGCCGCCTATCCCCTCCATATGGCCGTTACTCTCGCAGGCTCGTGCGGCGTGCGCTCTGCCTTTTGCACTTTTCGGCGATACTCTCGAACGATCTCAGAGCGATTTTAAAGCGATACTCAGGGGATATTTTCTATTATTCACTGTTTTTGCAATTTTGCTATATTACACAATTTACAATAGAATTTGCAAAATATTTTGCAATTTTTATTTACATTTTGCTTTTCGATCTTTTATTAAAATGTCGAAAAAACAAAAGATCTGTCTTGGCATGGGAAAATGATTATCTTTTCGTCAAAGATAATGATTCATTACTGTGTCTCGTATGTAAAAAAAGCAAGGTTGGGTAGTGTCTAGTTAAAAAGATAAAAGTTAAGTTAAAAAGTTAAAAAGTTAAATATTTTTAACTTAACTTAGTTACATTTTTAGACTTTTAACTTTTAATTTAATTTAGTTACATTTTATCGGTAACTATTAACTTTTAATTTAACTTCTTTGAAGTAAACTATGCCATAAATAAAGGCGTCGCGAGATGCTTGCCTACAACTCTACATTTATAGTATAGGACCTTAATTCTCGAACTCAACTGTGAATTTGTTTACATACGAAACGGGCCATATTCCATGTAGTGTGATTGGTTGTATGCTTCTAGAAGAATTGACCAATCACAAAACTCAAAATGCCCCATTTCGTATACGCTAGTCACAACACTATTACCTCCATGAACGCACTAATTGTAAGCAGTATAGTCGATCTGGCCACTGGCTTCCACCTCTTTACACTAAACGTGTGAAATTTACGTGATTGCGAGTTTACGTGATCTGAGATTTTGTATAAAAACAGTAAAAGCTAAAAGCGCTAAAAAATGAGTGTTGACGAATCTAATTCGTCTACGTCAAATGAAAAAGATTTTGATATTTCCGATTCGAGTGATTTGTCGCAATCCACAGTCGATCGCGAAAGCATATGCTATGTACGTGGTCTCACCTTCGTAATTTTTTTGAGTTTGACACTCATGATAAAAACACTGGAAAATTGTCATTTCAGTGCTTGTTATGTAAACCCAAGAAAAAATACATATCAGCGTCAGTGTCTTCAAACTCGAATTTGAGAACGCACATCAAGGTAAGTTATTAATTATAATAATATTAATAATAAATAAATACGTACTCTAGTAAAAACTAAAAAAACATTTAGGTTATGTTTTCAATATAAGTTATATTTATGTTTTCTATTTGACATTTGTTATACATATAGCATGTCCTAGTAAATTGGACGATTTTAACGAAGCTTCGAAAAAAAGAGCAGTTAAAAGAAATTTAGTACACGAAACATTTGATGGACCAAAGCCAGAACTAAAGCAAAAGAAGTTGGATAATTTTGAAAAAAAAACTTTTTAACTAAGCGAAAGTTTGAGCAAGCCACTTTAAAGCTTATTGTCAATACTGCTTCTGCATTTTCACTTGTCGAGCATGAAGCATTTATCGAGTTTTGTGAAACAACAATTCAGCAAAGGCCTATGACTCGCAAAACTCTTATGACGCACATTGATAAAACGTTCGAAAAAATGAAAATGGAACTGATCGAAGAGCTAAAGAAAGTAGAATTGGTGTGTGTAACGGCAGATTGCTGGACGGCATTTAGAAGGTAGTACTGATTTTTTTTATACACAATTTTATTATAAATTATCTCTTTTTATTCACTGTTATTGACCAATGATGGAATTATATTTTCATCGTAAGATCCTACTTGGGCATGACAATACATTGGTTGGATCCTGGATACTCTGGACAGAATGTCAAAAGGACTTGCGTGCTGTCGAGTTCAAGGAAGACATACACACGATGTTCTTGCAAGGGCAATTGAGATGGTATTAATTGAATTTAATATTCAAGACGACATGCATTGTAACGGATAATGCTAGAAATTTTGAAAAAGCTTTCAAGTAAGCAAATTTAGTGTCTCACGGACTTAATTACGTAGTTATATACATTCACCTTTAACGGAAAGTTAGAAAGTAAATAAATGCAATTTTGTAATTTAAAGGGGCTTAATAGATAATATTGTGGAATTAATAATACTATTTATAGTTACAGAGTGTATAGTGACATTGAAGAAAAGGCTAAAACAGAAAACAATCCTGGAGAAGATCTAGAATCGGTCGAAATATCGGAATATTTAGCCACTAGTGAAGAAAGTTATAGACTACCACCTCAACACAGATGTGCTTCACATACACTAAATTTAATTAGTACCACCGATACGACTTGCGCTGAGACAGAT
The DNA here is from genome assembly GCA_011638315.1 of Tetramorium parvispinum. Lineage (NCBI taxonomy): Eukaryota > Metazoa > Arthropoda > Insecta > Hymenoptera > Formicidae > Tetramorium > Tetramorium parvispinum. Next base: position 4,242 of record VBVR01005248.1, on the reverse strand, counting down.
ATTAATTACAATGGAATTAGCAGAAGGGCATTCGCAAAATGTCAAGCTATCTTCAACAAGCAAAATCAATCGTCCGTCGCAGCAGATATGGTTAAAAAAAGTCTTGGAAAATACTTAAAAGTTCCAAACGCTACAAGGTAATAATTAGTGATTGATATTAATGAGAAATAATTATATCGATACTTTTATGTGTTACAACTTAGAGCCAATATATTTTGTAAATATATTTATGCTTCCCCATCTGAATTATTTTCTAATGAATGAAAAAAGAAGTATGCAAAAAATGAGCCCAATCGGTTAATATTAAGGCTTCATCAGGGGGAATAATGGGACGCGGAGGTTCTGGCAACAGCGCACTAGCGTTTGAAGTAATGGGAGTGAAGGGGATTGGTCGCCGCGTATGTAGTGCGTGCTGCTGTTCACGTCATTCACGACCGTGGCAGTTTAGCAGACGAAAAATCAAGCAATTTATGCTTTAATAATTAATTGTTCTATGAAATGTGCGGTAACCTTCCCCTTTCTTTCACTCATTTATTTGTAAATTATTAAGTTATTTGTGCGTATTTTTTTTCCTTATCATTTGCATTTTTTCTTGCACTTATTTCATTCTGAAGGTATGCAATATGTCATTTCCCATAAGAGCTTATGTTAAAAAGTACAATTTTTGGAGTAGATTTTTTTCAAAACGGGACGGTGAAAAGTTCCCAAAAAATCCATATAATTCTATTTTGCATTCCAGAACATATTAAAATTTCATGAAACTGGCTGCATTTTTTTGTAGCCACTGAACCTCCTTAACACATGCTTTGGAATTTATATTGTTTTTTATGGGAACAACATTTTTTCGTTTTTCTCCATGTTTTTTCGGCCACTCTAATACATATATGTTATACAAAATTGATAATTACGTTTTCTATGTATAAACTATTTATGAAAGTTTTTTGGTGTTTTGTTGTTGTGCATGGTTTTGGTTTTTACTCTTTACTTTTTATTTGCATGTAATTTAGGTGGAATTCATTCTACGATGCTATAGTGGAGGTAACAGATAATATTAAACAAGTGAACGCCTTAGTCTCTTCCTTAAATATTCCCACTTTAACTTCTAACGAAATTGACTTCCTTAAAGAATATTGCACGGTAATAGTTTTGCAGTTTGCTTTCGTTTTCTTATATTTATATTAATAATATATAAATAATTTATTGATTATGCGATCATATTCTAATATTTATTTTATTCAAAGTTAAAATGGTTGTCCCTTTTAGCCCTTTTAGGTTATACAAAAACGACGCTAATTTCGTCTCACATTCTAGGTAATGAGACCTATTGCCAAAGGTCTAGATATCTTACAAGGAGATAAACATATTTTTATGGGATATTTATTGCCTACATTAGTATCAATCGAAGAGCATTTAAATCAAAGTGAGGTGCTTTATATAATACCATTAGCAAATGCTCTCCTGAAAGGTATTCGCAAAAGGTTTGTAACGATTATGATATAATTAGACAAAAAATAATATATAGATTAGCAAATGTGTGCTTTATTGGATTTAGAAAATTAAGCGATGACATTTGGTTAATTTTTACCTAATCGATAGTTTTATCATGAAACTTTCATAAGTATTTCAATTCAAAGTTCAGTGAATTTGACATCAAACTGAATTTTTAATTGAAATATTTGTAAAACTATTCATATACAAGAGATAAAACTTATCAAATACGTCATTAATTAATTTGATTGTTATTTACTCTTTACACTATACAATATAAAAAATATATATCAATATTTTTTCAGATTTCACCATCTCTATAAAAACAACGATCTGAGGATTGCTGCCTGCTTAATACCACAATTTAAATTACACTGGTTACGATGTTAAGATGAAAACGAAAAAAAAAGAGGTTTTCGAACTTTTAAAATCGATTGTTCAAGAGAACATAAAAAATGCAGAAGCTAATTCAAGTACGCCCAAAGAACAGAAGGTCTTACGCAAAACCGACGATTTTTTTATATTTAATAACACGCTGAACTAAAACCGAAACGAAAACGTGATTATAACTGATCATATCATTCAAATCTACTTATCGACTGATACATTTGCGACGGAAAAAGATTTCCCTCAGGCATTCAAACGTGCTTTTATACAATATAATACCTCGATACCATCTTCAGCTCATGTTGAACGATTGTTCAGTGTAGGAGGACTCGTTTTCGACAACCTTCGAGGAAAAATGTCTGATCAAAATTTCGAGATGGCTTTATTACTTAAATTTAATAATTATCTGTAAACAAAATAATAAAGCATGTTTCTTCAAATAAAGTGTATAATAAATAAAGTAATGTGTGTTATTTCCGTTATTTGTAAGGCTGTGAAACCCTGAAATCATGAAATAAAAAAATTTAACTTTTAACTTTTTAATTACTTTTTATCATTAATTTAATTTTTAATTCAATTAATTTCATTATAGATTAACTTGTATCTTAACTAAGTTAAATTTTCAAGGCTGTTAACTTTAACTTAACTTAGTTTTAAAAAAAGTTAACTTACCCAACCTTGAAAAAAAGATTACAAACTTTTAAGAAGCATAATGTACAAAGACATTATGCTAAATTCCATGAACTCAAATTTCGAGAATATGACGAAGAATCTCGTAAAATAAAAATAAGCGAATTAAAAAATGAAATAAAATCATTCCAAAATTCTCCTAATAAACAAGATTTGACTATTGAGAAAAGAATGCAAATTATGCGCGCTTCATATGAGATCTCACTTGAAATCGTTCAGAACAAGAAAAGTTTTTCTGATGGCTTACTAATAAAAAAATGCACAATTAAGATGGTTAAAGCCTTCAAGGAAGATTCATTAGCTGAAAAATTTGAGTGTATCCCCTTTTGTCGTCAAACAGTTGTAAGAAGGATTACTGATATTAATGAATTTGTATGTATGTAATAAACTAAAATCTATAATAAAAAATGCAGTTTATTATTCTTTCTGTTTGGATGAGAGTACAGACATCTGTAACATCAGTCAATTGTGTATTTTTATTAGAACAGTACAAGAAGATTTTTTAATTAATGAAGAAATGTTGAGTTTAGCATCATTATACAATACGACAAAAGGAGGAGATATTTATAATGCTTTCATTAAAATAGCTAAAGAATTTGACACAGATTTTAATAAATGTTCAGCTATCGTTATAGATGGTGCCCCAGCAATGGTTCGCTTAAAAGAAGGTTTTTGTGGCTTATTAAAAAAAAATAATATCAATTGTTTAACTATTCACTGCCTAATTCACCAAGAGGCATTATGCGGAAAAACTATTAAAATGTGTAAAGCTATGAAATTAGTTATTTCAATTATTAATTTCATTAGAGGTGAACATAAATCGTTATCGCACAGACAATTTAAAAATTTTTTGCAAGAAATTAATGCAACTTATAAAAATTTGCCTCTTCATTGTGAGGTACGATGGCTAAGTGCTGGAAAATGCTTGCAGTATTTTTTTGCCATAAGAAAAGAAATTCTGCAATTTTTACAAGAAGAAGTATCCAGTGATACCACTCACTTTGAAAACGCATTAATTGATAAAGATATGTTGAGTGAATTAGCATTCTTAACGGATTTCACTCAACATATGAATAATTTGAATTAAAAATTGCAAGGCAAGAATCAGCCAATTAGTGACGTCATCCATTTTATACATAGCTTCCAAATTCAATTAAATTTATTTAAAATAGAAATTGAAAATGAAGAATTTCATCACTTCCCTTGCTGCGACAAAATAAAAAAAGAACACTCTGATGTTGATTTTACTGACTTCGGAGATTTAATTAATGAAATTGCAATTGAATTTGATACACGATTTAAAGAAATGCTTATATTGAAAAACGATGTTTTATCATTTAATAATCCTTTGACAGTACCAATCGAAAACCAAAATATTAAATATTAAATTGAATTGTGCAATTTACGAGAGGATCCCTATCTTTCAATAAAAAAAGAAATTGGCATTGATTTTTTTAAACTTCTTCCGAAAGACTTGTATCCTGAACTTCGAAATTTCAGTCTTAAAATGGCTTCGATGTTTGGCATTACTTACTTATCTGAAAGTGCTTTTTCTTTAACGAAGTTAATAAAAAAACAAAAATAGAGCTTCATTAACCGATGATCGATTATTAATTTTAATGCGAATTGCAATGAGTAAAATAGAAATTGATGATGAAGAGCTCGTAAATATAAAGT
>VBVR01005247.1:0-12517 GCA_011638315.1 Tetramorium parvispinum | reverse complement strand
AAATAATACATTGCAATTTATTACAATTAAATATTTGCATTTAATTTGCAATATATTTATACTTACAAAATGTAACGTAAATGTATGTTACTTATAAAAACAAAAAAGGAAATAACTTTAAGAGATTACATATGATTTAGATTACGTATATTCTGCTGTTACATATAATTATTATATGTAACAGCAGAAACAGAATTAAACTGTCCCAATTAACTAACTGATATAAAATGATAATAATAACGATAGAAAGAAAATCAATAAGGATTATGACAATCGGAAATAACTCTTATCGGATCGGACAATGACTCTTATTATTGGTCTAATTTATAAGTTTCCTCAACTTTTAATTACGCCTGATTTTCTCTCGTGAAGAATAAGGGAGAAAAGTTTTCAGTTTTACTTAAACAATTTTATAATTATTATCAATAGTTTCTATCTTTTAGTGCTGATGAATTATCTTTACTTATATATGAATAATTTATGTATTTTGCAAGTACTTTCAAATTTTTTTGCAAGGCTAATTTGCTCGCATGCACATTACATTATGATTATCATATTTATTTGTTTGACTTCCTTGTATATGATCTGCAGTGCCAAGTCTTTTGTATTAAATGTTTTTTATTACAATTAATCATTTAATTTTTTATTTTCTTTTTTTTTCAATTAAATCTTTTATTCTATTAGATGATTCTATTATGGGATATAATGATTGTAACACTTTTTATTGAAAAACATTTTTAACAGAATTATAAAATGTTAAGAGACAATTAATATATTTATTTAAATGTATTTTATACAAAAATTAATTCCATCCATTAATTCCATCCATTCCATTATGGCACCTTTTCTTCATTATTATACTACTTGAAATAGATTCCCATTATTAAAAAGATTTCCATCACCATTTTTGTATATATTCTTCAAAAGAGTTCCATAGACGCTTACATTATTAGTGATTAATTTTAGTTATTTTCAAGTATATCCCGCTCTTTGAAGATAATACGAACGCTGAAGGATGGTTTATGTAAGGTATAGGAGTTTTCTCGCAAGTCTCAACTTTGTAGTTTCGTAGTATTTTTACAAGTCCAATTTCAGTCTGATAAACAGCGAAACGAGCAGCTAAAAACGGCAATTGCCAAATTATCAATCATATCAAGATTTTTGATTAAAGATATCTCATAAAAAAATATAAAGTAATATTTGAATTTATTTTATTTTACCAACGCAATTCCTTGGTCCGACGCCGAAAGGTAGATAAGCCATCGGGTGTCTATTTTGCACAGCATTCTGATTAAATCTTTCTGGATCGAAAGTATCTGGCTCTGGATAAATTTCCGCATTTCGATGAATTGCGTATATAGGAATCCAAACATTTTGATTTTTCGGTATATTAACTCTGGTACCGTCGAAAGTATAACTTGACGTCGATTGTCTCATAATGAAAGTCGCGGGCGGATATTTTCGTAAAGTTTCTACATGTATTGAGAATATTATTAATGTATGAAAATGCATTTACATATGTACATTAAAGAATTACAATAATTAGAAGTTTATTAGCAATGAGACCACAAAATAATATTGGTCAAGATACTAGCGTATTTCTTGCTTATTTGATATTTCTGTAAATATACCTTTAAAAATTTTATTTAAATAATTCATTTCTTTGATATTGTTATATGATAAAGCTCCATCATATTTTGCATAGACTTCATCAATTTCTTCACGTAGCTTATCTTGTATCTTCTGATTTATCGCTAACTCGTATAGAGCATGAGTAATAGTTGACGATGCACTTTCAAAGCCAGCAATAAAAAATATAAATGCTTGAGAAGCTAAAAAACTATCTGTTAAACCTAAAATATTATTTTCTTCTTATTAGAAATAATTTAAGTACTTATCGCACTACTTAAGAATTTAATTATTTATATATGTGTAATAAATTAATTATATTTAAAATATATGTGTCAAAATACAATCAATAATAATTTAATCGTAATAACTAATATTAAAAGTATAAATTTACTACATTGTGATTTTTGAAATAATTTCGAACACGTACAAAAGATTTACATTTGTTAATCTCAAAGATTTTTCTGTACTCTCTTAAAGTCAATCAGTGAAACTCACTGGTCAATCAGTGTATAATCGCTGATTGATCAGTGAGTTTCACTGATTGACTTTAAGAGAGTAGAAAAAAGCAATACATAAAAATGGTAGTACGTACTAATATCGCCCAATTTATCGGGATGTTTCTTCAATTCACGCAACGCATCAACGAAATCGTTTCTAGTGATATTATTGATTTCTCGGTAATCTATGGTTTCCACGATAATGCGAATAAAAAATTCAGTGATATCTAGCTGCGGTAGAATGGGACCGAGCATATTGTAAAGCCCCGGTAAGAATTCTCTGAAATTTCTTCGTAATTTGTTCGGATTGAATACTTTTTTCCCCATTATGCGAAATTCACTGTTCTCGTTTGATAAAGCGTTCATTTCGATGCCGAAGACACAGCTACCGATAACGTCAGTCGTATATTTAGCCGTTAATTCGCGGCATTCTACGGGTTCATTTTCGTTCGCAATTTTTTCCAAGTATTCCACAAAGTGGTCAGCGCATTCTGACATTAGAGAGATCATTCTCTTTAATTTACCAGACGTAAAAATAGGTGAGATTTTCATTCTCAATGGTCGCCATTTCTGCTGTTCCAAATGGAAAAGACCTTGCGTCAGCGGCTCGGCCTATGACAGAATTATAATAAAATAAATTTAACTTGAAAATAAATTTTACTAACTTGTAAAGTCATGCTAAAGGCTTTTGGAAGAAATAACACGTTTTTGATCAGTCTCATTATACAGCAATATAGAACCAGATAGGAACGTATGCAGAAAAATTTTAGCATTATTTTAATTTTAAAATGTAATGTATAATATATTGTATAATAAGTCTAAATCTAACTCTTAAAATCATTAATTCTAAATTTAATTATTGTAACATATAGCAATCTTTAGAAAATTGATGCCTAAAATAAATTCTTATATAATTGTGTAATCGGAGCGAATCATCTTACCACAATTATTACTGAATATATGTTAAAAATTTATTTTATAATTATTGTAAAAATCGTTACAGCATGAAATTGTACATTTATTAGTCAAATAATAGTAAGAAATTTTTTTTCATTTACTAAGTAATTTTGCTTGATAATTTTCTGAATATTTATAACTTATAATTATAATTATAAATTTTTTCAGCAAAAAATATGCCTTTTGCAGAATCACCTTATGACAATTATTGCGTAATTGCTGTGAATGGAAAGATGCAATAATTGTGTATTTATTACAAGTTTCCCATCTGGGGAGATATGTATATATGAATCTTTAAAAAAGATGCATCCCTTGTGTATATTTTATTTATATATTTCTGATATGTAAAATAATTGAAGGTATTCTCACCTTTTCGTACGTAGGTAGTCCTCTATTAGCAAATACGAAAAAATCTTTGATGAAGACATCCTTAATTATATCAAGATCTCTCAAAATAAGAACGGGTGTCGTCCAAACGAATATTCCAATCAACGGTTCGTCTTTATAGTCATTATATACTTCCGTCAAATAGTCACCCACGGATATTTTCCCAAATATAACATCTTTAAAATTACCGAATCCCGGTATAGGTCGTGGACCACGGATGTCACGTGATGTCCAAAAATCAAAGGTCCATGTGAGGAAATAATAAAGAGCGAGAATTACAACGGCAATTACACAGAGAATTTCGAAGAATTCCATTCTTAATCGTCGGCCGCTGTTGAAAACGCGCTGTTGATTGCGCAGTTCTTGTACGGCCCACTTGTGACGTACAATATTAAATTTGTAAATAAAATGAAAAATATTCACTGATCGGTGTTGATACTGTTCTATTTGTTGTACAACAATGTTTGTCAATGTCACAATGTCGGTGATGAAGAAATACTTAAAATAGATTCCTCTCTATTTTTAACGCAATGACTGTTTTCATAACATGTGTAAGGAAAATTCGTTTGTCATGCCCTGATACATACATTATTTGTATTCTTATTTTGGTCGGTTATCGTCTTTCGAGGACATCTGGTTATCTTGTACATCATCGTGCTTACGCGTTTTTGTAGTTATCTCCAAGCGTGTTGCAGTGTTATTCCTCTGTGTAAAAATTTGGCAAGGTGAAAGATCGGCTCTCTCAAGCCGCATGATATACGAAAGAAGCAGAGTTCCGAAAGAGAAAGAGTTCTATCGCACTCTTGTAAAAAGTTGTTCTTATATCTGGGTACTTATTGCTCTCGAAGGAGAACGTTCGAAGTTTGGAGGAAGGAAGAGACAATTATTAAAATCCTGATCCATATTCCTGTGCAAGAATACTAGAAAATAAAATTATTGAATTTGCTTTCTTTTTTCTTTCAGAAATTATTCGATATTGGAACGAACGTCGAACGTGTTCTACCTAAATGCGCAGTCCGCATTTGAATACGAATTGCGCACGTGCCACATCAGTTTGTATCAGATCGAAAATGCGCTTGCATTAGCATCTGTGAATGTAAAATTAGATTTAGTTGGACTAACGGTCGTCATTCATGCCAAAAGAAGGTTATACTTCTGAGCTATAAACTATTTAAACTGCTATATGATAAAATTTAATTTTTAAGTACCTATAGAGGAAATGAAAAAAATAATTTACACTTAAATACTCGCGATTATTTTACATGCAAAAATAGTTTTTTACTAGTTTAATAGTTTATATTTACTTTGCATGTTTCATTTTTTATATACAATATTCGCATAAAAAATTCGATAAACAGGAGATTGAAGAGATTACATTTTAGAAAGTAATTTATATATGTATTTACATATGCAACAGCATAATAGAATAAATTTAAATGAATATAAATATAAATTTAAATTAATAATTAATTTAACTGATATTCCGATATTACTACATAATATCAATAAAATTGTTAAGTGTTACATTGTAGTTTTTATATTGTTAACAATTACATTGAAGTCTTATTATTATACTACTTAATAAAGTTTTTCCTCCCTATTTTTATGCATACCAGAACAATCATTAAATGTTTCTGGATCGAAAGTATTCGGTTCTGGATAAATTTCCACATTTCAATGAGTATATAAACAGGAATACCTTTTAGTCTTTTGATATATTAACTTTGGTACCATCGAAAGTATAACTCGACGTGGACTGTCTCATAAGAAGAATCACTGGTGGATATTTTCGTGAGGTCTCTTCATGCATTAAAAATAATATTAATTTATAAAAATGCATTTATGTATTAAAAAATTACAGTAATTAGATTGAAGTTTATTAGCAACGAAGTTTATCAGCAATGAGTTCGTAAAGTAATATATAGATTTAAAAAAAAGTTAATAGCGTATTTCTTTCTTATTTGGTATTTTTTTCGGAAGACATACCTACCTTTGAAGACTTCATCTAAATAATCTCTTGATTATCATCAATGGCATCAAATAAAACTTTCATTGATCTTTACTTTTTTGAAATTTCATAAGAATCGGTCAAGTGGCTCAGAAACTGCAAATTTCTAAAAATACTGTTATGCCCTATAATAACTGTTACACCCTAAAAAATGTAAAAGTATTAAATTCATATATATTAAAAATACATTTGAATATTTAACAAAAATTGAGTGTGTCTCATCTGTATATTTTTCAGTTACATTTATATAATGTCTTTAAGTAGTCTCACCTTAGCGTAAGTATTTAGTCCTCTGTTAGAAAAAATATAGGAAAATCTTTGACAAGATATATTTTTAATTAACTCAGGATCTTTTACAATAATAACAGGTGTCATTCTTTCAAATATTCCAATCAATGATTTGTCTTTGTAGTCGTTATATATTTTTCTTAAATAATCACTAGCGCATATGTTCGCAAATAAAACATTTTTAAGTATCAATATCTGAAAGTACCAAATCGGTATCGATCGAGGGTCACAAATGCCATATGATTTCCAAAAATCGAACGTCATAAGGAAATATATGACGAAGTAAAGAGTAAGAATTAGCGTCGCAATTCCCCATAGAATATCGACGATCGCTGTTGAAAAATTGCTCCTCTCAACGCAACTATTGCAATGTTCATACGTCCGATTTTAATGTAATGCACGTTATGACTTGTTACTTGATAAATGAAGTAAATAATACCGTTCACTAATCCAGTCGATGTCGATGTAGATTTTACTTGCAAGGTAACGACGTACTGGGGGAGAGAAAGTACGATCGGAAAGTCGCGAGATTGATTGCACCCTATTTTTAACAGAGCGAATTCTTTCAACATACATGAAAGAATGAAATTGCAGAAAAACAGAAATTGCTTTCTGTTTTTCTTCTTTTATAGTTCCGACAGTAGTACAAACAATAAACGTTGTATTTAAATGTAAAATACGGACTTGAAAATGACTCGCGATCGCGATAAAACTATGTATCAGCTGGTATCAGTTAGTAAGCATGTATTTGTATTAGCATCCGCAAATATGAAATCGAAATTAATACTAACTGTCACCGATCTATTCGTGCCAAAAGTAGGCTTTATCATAAAAAACTATTACAAAAGATTTTAAGAGCAACTATAAAGAATATTTGCAATAATTTCACATGAGAAAATACTTCTTATGCTTTATCTTTACTTTGAATATTTCATTTTTGATATAAAATAGAATATTTACATAAAAAAACACAAAAGACAGAAATTTAAAAAGATTATGTATTAATAAATTATTTATGTAATAGATTATAGAAATTAAAACAATCTAAATTTAAATTTAAATTTAAGTTTAAATGACTTAGTTATTGTCTGTCTAATGTCCTAAGGTTATCAATATTAGTAAAATTAATAAGTATTATATTGTAAAAGGAAAAATGAATCTTATTATTATATTACTTGACAGAGATATTCTTTGACATTTATATGTACATCAGAACAATCTAAAAAAATTAAATTAATCTTGATTAATTTTAATTATTTTTAAATACATTTCGTCTTTTGGAGATAAGAGAAGTGCTCTAGCGTTACTTACATAGGAAACTGGAATTTTCTCGCAAGTTTCGACTTTGTATTTTGAAATAATCTTATAATTCCAATTTTAATCTGATAAGCAGCAAAACGACTACCTAAAATTAAAAAATGGCAATCGTATCAAGATTTTCCATTAAAAATATTTTTATCGGAAAGAGAAATCAAAGATATTTCAATTTATTCATTATATATTTCAAAGTACCAATGCAATTCCTTGGTCCGGCACCGAAAGGAAGATAAACCATTGGGAGTTGGCTTTTCAGTTTTTTTTATTAAATCTTTCTGGATCGAAAATATCCGGTTCTGAATAAATTTCCGCATCTCGATGAATCGCGTAAATAGGAATTAAGATTGATTTTTGTATTTGTTGATACAAATTTAAACAATTCTTAAAATCGAAATATTAGAAATTATTATGAATATACGCAGATTTATTTTTGATTTATCATTTTTCATTTTTCAATTGTTTTTTAACCCAATTTCAAAATTTTCTTAGCCGTTCAAAAGTTATGATAATTAATCATGTTCCTTCACGTCATTATTAAAAAATGACATTTTTTGATTAAAAATTTCACACATTTTTAATCGGAAGATAGTTCTTCTTTCTGCAGTATACTCGTTTAAGCTTTGCTAGAACTTTAAAAATCGCTGAATTATTAGCACACTATTCTAAAAATTTTCATATTTCTAACTTCCACATACTCATGTTACAGCGACAATTGAAGAGTAAAAAAATAATTTTGAACATATTCGCAACAATAATATTCGAATATTTTGATTCTGATTCCTGATAAAATATCTTCAACAATGCTCATAATTATCATCAGTAACATCAAATAAAACTTTAATTCATCTTTAACACTTTCTCCAAATTTCATAAAAATCGATCAAGTGTCTTAGAAATCGCAGAGATACAAAATACTCATAGTTGACTGTTATATTTTGAAAGATGTAAAAATATTAGATTCATATGTATTAGAAGTACATGTGAATCTTTAACAAGAATTAAGTGCATCTCATACATATATTTTTCGGATATACTTATTAATATTTATAAATATTCTTACTTTGTCGTAACTGTTTAGTCCTCTATCAGAAAATATGGAGAAATCTTTAATAAGAATATCTCCAATTAAATCAGGATCCTTTACGGTAAGAATGGGTGTCATTCTTTGGAATATCCCAATGAATGTTTCTTCTCTGTAGTCATTATATATTTTTGTCAAATAATCACCCGCGGATATCTTCGCAAATATAACATCTTTAAAATTACCAAATATCGGTATAGGTCGTGGACCACGAATACCTCATGATTTCCAAAAATCAAAGGTTGTAAGGAAATATAAGATTAAATAAAGAGCGAGAATTAGTACTACAATTCCACACAGAGTATCGAAAGATTCCATTATACGATAATTGACGATCGCTATGAAATAATGCGCCTTTTAATACAACTGATTGCAGTGCTCGTATGTGTGACTTGTGATCGATGTGATGACTTAATACGCGATAAATGAAGTAAATAGTACCGTGAACCGTTTAAATTTAAAATTAAATTAAATTTAAATTTAAATTTAACTAACTTAATTACCATCTAATTAATGTCACAAGGTTTCTGCATTACGTCATTAAAATTAATAAGTATTATATTGTAAATAGAACAATGAATTTTATTATTATACTACTTTACAGAGATTTTTTTCATCATACTTATGCACATTAAGATAGTCTAAAGCAAAATTAAATTAATTTCGATTAATTTTAATTATTCTCAAATATATTCCGCCTTTTGGAGTTAATATGGTCATCATTAAAGGATTGCTTAAATAGGGTATTGGAGTTTTATCGCAAGTTTCGACTTTGTAATTTTGTAATATTTTTATAAGTCCAAGTTTAATCTGATAAACAGCGAAACGACCACCTAAAATTTAAACGGCAATCATATTAAGATTTTCCATTAAAAACATTTTTATCGGAAAGAGAAATGAAAGATATTTCAATATATTTTATAATACCAATGCAATTTCTTGGACCGACACCGAAAGGGAGATAAACCATTGGGTGTCGACTCTGCACAGCTTCTTTGTTAAATCTTTCTGGATCGAAAATATCCGGCTCTGGATAAAATTCTGCATCTCGATGAATCGCGTAAACTGGAATCCATACCTTTTGGTTATTCGGTATATTAACTTTGGTATCACGGAAAGTGTAACTTGACGTTGATTGTCTCGTAAGGACTGTCACTGGTGGATATTTTCGTAAAGTTTCTACGTATTAAGAAAAATATTAATTCATGAAAATGCATATACATATGTTAAATATTTCAATAATTAGATTGAAATTTATTAACAATGAAACAATAAAGTAATATTAATAAAAAAAAAGATAATAATGCATTTTTTATATTTGGTTCTTTTTTCGAAAGATGTACCTTTGAAAATTTTATCTAAATAATCCATCTCTTTGACATTATAGTATGATAAATTTTCACCATATTTTGCATAGATTTCATAAATTTCATCACGTAATTTGTCTTGTATTTTCTGATTTAACGCTAATTCGTACAGCGCGTTAGTCATAGTTGTCGTCGAACCTTCAAAGCCAGCAGCGAAAAATACGAACGCTTGAGCAGCAATTAAACTATCTGTTAAATCTAAAAAATAAAATTTTCTCATTATAATTCAAATAATTCAAATACCAAACTATTCAGTCATTAAAGTTTATATACATATAATAAATAGCTTATATTTAAAGTGTACCTATTAGAATATAGGGATAATAATTTAATTCCCCCTCCCCTAATAACTAAAATTAAAAAATAAAAATTTACTATGTTTGATTTATGAAATAATTTTAACTGAGAATGCTTACATTTTTTTCTAACAAAATTTTTCTATGAAACATGCAATACATAAAGAGGGATAATACGTACCAATATCGCTCAATTTATCTGGATGTTTCTTCAATTCAAGCAACGCATCCACGAAATCGTTTTTTCGAATATTATTTATTTCTCTGTATTCCATGACCTCCAGGATGATGCGTGTGAAGAATGTGGTGATTTCTAGCTCCGGTAAAATGTTACCAAGAATATTGTAAAGCCGCGGAAAAAATTCTCCGAATCTCTGTCGAAATATTTTTATTTTGGCTGTACTGTATATTTCTCGTCCCATCTTGCGAAATTCACTGTTCTCGTTCGCTAAAGCATTCATCTCAATGCCGAAGGCACAAGTACCGATAACGTCGGTCCCATATTTGGCCGTCAATTCGCGGAATTCTATGGGTTCATTTCTACTCGCTAATTTTTCTATATATTGGACAAGATGGTCAGCACATACTGTTATTAAGGAGAACATCTCCTTTAATTTACCAGATGTAAAAACAGGCGACAGTTTCGTTCTCAACGGTCGCCATCTCTTCGGTTCCAACATAAGGAGATTTTGCGTCAATGGCTCAGTCTGTGATAAAAATAGAATTATAATTGATACAAGATTAATCAAATTTTACTAACTTGTAGGAATGTTTTTAAAGCTTTTGAAAGCAAGTTACATAATTTTGTAGCTGAATGAAAATTTAGATTTATTATACACAAATGTACAGGTGTAGCAATCAATTATGAGTACTTTTTGAAAGCTGCCATTTCTCATTTGACTGATTTTTATGAAATTTGGAGGAAATATTAAAAAAGAATGAAAATTTTATTGATAGCAATGACAAATGTACATCGATAAAGATTTAATCAGTACTTGAATCGAAATATTGAATATTGTTGTGAATATGTGCAAAATTATCTTTGATATATTATCCTTCACTTTTCAATCGTTACTCATTTGTACCGTATTTCACAAATTTTCGATTGGTTGAAAAGTTGCGCAAATAATTTATCGTGAGTATTTACGTTATTATTCAATCTCTTTTTTAACGAAATATTTCACATTTATATTGTTAATCGGACAGTAATTCTTGTTTCTTCAATATACTTGTTTAAGAATTTCTAGAAATTTTTATATTTTAAAGTTTCGCGTATTCATCGATACCGATAATTAAAGAATGAAAAATGGCAAAGATAATTTTTGTACGTATTAATAGCAATAATTTCAAATATTTAGACTTTGATACATGATAAAATATTTTCAACGATGCTTATCATTAGTAGCTTCAAATAAAGCTTTCATTCATCTTTAATATCATCTCCGCATTTCATAAGAATCACTCAATTGGCTCAAAAATCGTATAATTTCAAAGATATTCAGAATTGATTCTCTCATCCTAAAAAATAAATACTAGATTCATACAATTATATTTGAAGTACATGTGAATCTTTAATAAAAATTGTGTGTGTCTCATTTATACATATATTTTTCAGATACACTTATATAATATTTGTAAGTATTCTCACCTTTTCAAAAACGTTTCGCCCTCTATTAGAAAATGTGGAGAAATCTTTAATAAGAATATCTCCAATTAAATCAGGATCCTTTACGGTAAGAATGGGTGTCATTCTTTCGAATATCCCAATGAATGATTCGTCTTTGTAGTCATTATATATTTTTGTTAAATAATCACCCGCGAATATCTTCGCAAATATAACATCTTTAAAATTACCAAATACCGGTATAGGTCGTGGACCACGAATACCACGTGATTTCCAAAAATCGAATAACGTAAGAATATATATGCGGAGATAAAGACTAAGAATTAGTGCTATAATTCCACATAGAATTTCGAAGGGTTCCATTATATGGTAATCAATGATCGCTGTTGAAAAAGTGCGTTTCTGAATGCAACGATTGCAGTGCTCGTATATCGGAACTTAATTACTTGTAATGGATGTTACAACTTACTGCTTCATAAATGAAATAAATAATACCGTTCAACGTTTAAATTTAAATTATTAGAAATAATGATAATAATTAATAAATTTAAATTTATTTATTTTAATTTAAATGACTCAACTACCATTTAATTTCACTTTAATGTCACGAGATTACTGCATTATATCAATAAAATTAATAAATATTAATGTTACATTATAATAAGTTGGAAAATGAAGCTTCTTATCATATTACTTGACAGAGATTTTCTTTGTCATTTATTATATATCAGAATAATCTAAAAAAATTAAATTAATCTGCATTAATTTTAATTATTTTTAAATATATTTCATCTTTTGGAAATAAAAACACATTAAGATAGCTTACATAAGATATTGGGATTTTCTCGCAAATTTCGATTTTGTAATTTAATAATTTCTTTATAAATTAATTTTAGTGTGCTAAACAGTGAGGACCTAAAAATAAAGAATAGCAATCATATCAAGGTTCTTGATTAAAGATATTTTTCAGTGAAAAAAGAAATGAATGATGGCTATTTCTATTTATTATGTTTTATGTATATTATATATTTATTTTATTATTATACATTATGTTATTATATAT